>MNAD01001649.1:142309-237092 GCA_001895945.1 Trametes pubescens
GGGGGGGGGGGCTCGGTATTGCAATTGAGTGATTGTGGGCAACGGTTGCTGATCGTTTACTATAGCTATATGAAAGTCGGATAGTGGGTTCGTCGCGACTTTATATGTCGCGAAAATTGAAAGCAATCCACCAGTTGGATCGCTCCGAGTCTCTGTGCTACATGTAGCGGGCGAATGTGAGTTCTGTGGTGCTCAAATTGTCGTTATGTGAACATTTTTCCCCATAGGATCCAGCCTACAATGTCCTGATAGCGGGGGGCACTAGGCGAGGATTCGAAGGCGGACCGAGGCGAATTGATCGCATATGTGCGGTAGTTCTGTGACTAAACCATACGATCGACCTTTGTGTGAAGAGAAATCGAGCGGGCGCACCAAGAGGTTCCCCAGGACGATGCCGTTAATCGGGAGGGGGTTCATCAGAGTTTATGTCTATTCCAGATATCACAGAGTCGATCGTTCCCGGACCCCGCACGGCCGCGATTGACATCGACTGAACGTATTCTCGTGCACGCCGCTACATGACATGAAGTCGTCTAGAAGGAAAGAAGCTCCTCAGCAAGGTATAAGACGGCACCGCCGACGTCCAAACCCACCTTGAACTCGCAGTCCCCATCCCCAGCGAAGCCCCGTCCCCCTTGACCCGCAAGGCAGCTCTCCCCTCTTTTCCCCGCTAGCATGTTTGCGAAAATACACAGAAATCGTGATCACCGTCACGGTTTAGGAGGTACGACTCTGTAATCCCTCCTTCATGCCGATCGCGAGCAACTTGATTTTCCGCATCTAGCGAAGCACTGTCACGTGCGCGCTCACACGACGCGTCGCGATCGGGGAGGAGTAGGCGCCTGTACCCCGGACGCGCCTGCGCCGGGTACGCTCCCGGCTGTTCATCGGACAACATGGGCGGGACGGAGAGGAGGACCGGCGCTGCGGAAGTCTGTGCCGTTGATACTGGCGGAGCACTGGCACAACGGTGCGACCCTCCGGAGCGATGAGATGAGCTCGTATGTCAGTGGTGCCACTGGGGCCAAATAGGAGCAAGCAATGCGCCTCGCCCAGGGGCGGTCCTGGCCTCCGCCGTCTCTCTCATCCAGCTCGCTGCCATCGCGCGCCGGTCCCCTCTCGCTGTCTGCGCTCCTGCGGCGTCGATCCATCCGATTTGCACAGCATCTCTCTGCTTAGTCCTGCAGCACCGGACGCCAGCGACCCCGGCCAGTCTCGTAAGTTCACGTTTGTTCTAAATCAGATCAGCTCTGACCAAGAGAGTAGTAGCGCAGGAACCGTCGCGTCCCTTCTACCTTCCCCTCTCCTCTGCTTCGCCCTAGGTCTTCTCCACTTCGCCCGTGATCTACCGCATATATACTGCACTGCCGCTCCGCAGCTTGGGCTTTCTTCCCCTCCACCCGCCGCAATCCTGGGCTATCGTTCTCCTCTCCTCTCCTGCGCCGGTTGCAGAACGGTCCTTCGTGTACCGCCGTCCGTGCCAGTAATACTGGCCTGATAACAGTGCGTATCATTCATGCCTCTCGACTGCTTCACAACAGCTGAATAACGTTCGTTTCTAAGTAATCTCTATCTATATATCTATGCCAGTGCATATCCAGAGCCGTAATCATCAGCAAGCCTTTTCCTACCGCCCACCGCATATACCCTTCGTCTCTCGCCACCACAGGACGTTCTCCATAGCATGGCGCACGTCATGAAGCCTACCGTAGGAAGGCTGCCCGGACCCTACGCAGACAACACGTACATTCCGACTGCCACTCATGGCTGGGTCCACGCGAATACCTGGTACGCCAACGCCCCCTTCAACTCTGCTCCTCCCCCTGCGCCCGCCGGGATCAACCCACAGACTTGGGCGAGTGGGCAATGGAAGCCTAATCCCTACTTTCGACCACCCCCGAACATGACCCAGCCCAACACTGGGTTCCAGATGTGGGCGCCGCATCCTGGCTGGGGCAACAACGTGGCAGCTGGTCAGAATTGGAACCCGTACAAGAGAGTTCCTAACCCAGGCGATGCCTCCTATTGGGCTACGGAGCTCTCTGACAACCCTCTCAAGTTAGAGAATATGCACATCAGGTATGTTGTCTAGTGAAGTGAGTGCTTCTCGCACGCTGAAACGTGATGACGGCTGATAGGGATGATACACCGGCCGAAGAGCGGCACCGCAAGGACTCTTCGAACGGGGTCCCTCATACGCCATGGGTATGGGTCCCAAAGGAGCTCAGCAGCGATGCAACCAAGTCTGCAGATAGCGCCGGTGTGTCAAGTTCTCGCGACGGGCAGAACGAGCAGAGGCAACACGAGCAGAATCAGAAGGACCTTCCCCAGGCTCCTCAACTCCAGCGTCGAGAGCATATGTATGACCACACTAGGTCCAACAGCTTATCGCGGAACGCGTACGCATCTCCTCCCACCGCGCATGAGTCGTCTTCGCAGAGTCGCCACTACCACGATGTCGCCCGCTCAGCGTCTACGCCCCAGGACCGGGCCCCCGCGTCTGCCCCAGCTACCATCTCGACGTACTCTGCTTACCACCAGCAACAGCAGCAACAGCGGCAGCAGCAACAACAGCCACCACAGGGGTACCCGGCGGCGTCGCAGCAGACAGAAGCAGGTCAGCACCAACGGCAGCAAAGTCGCGATGTCTCCCCACGGGAGTCTTATGACTCACAGCCGTACTCTTCCTCGCGAGACTACCGCAACGCTCCAACGTCATCGGGAGCAACGTCGTCGGCTTCCGCAGCTGCCGCCGCGGCCGCGGCCTTCAGGCAGGCGAGCTCAGATTCTACCGACTCATCGGCCACTGCATTAAGCGAACGTGAGCCAAGGCGTGGCGAGTCATATAGCGTAAGGCAGGAGCTCCATCCCACATTCTCTCCCAAGATTGTTCGCACTCCAGACCACTACTATACTTCGTCGGGTCGACTCGCCAAGCACGAAGATTTGGAGCGCACACCTCGCCACAGCTCGTCCAACCCCAACCACGGTCCGATATATGCGCCTGCCACGGCCCCTACGCGGTCCAACAGCCTCAACAACGGACGGCAGTCCACGCCACACCCAAGCTCTGGTCCAACCCCCGACTCAAGTCTTGGACTGGAACTGATGCACCTCACCGATGAGCCTGGCTCTCTCCTGAGTCCGCTTATCGTCCCTAACACGCCGCCCGATTCGACGCGTCCCAGTCCTCGCAATGAGGTCAGCCGCAGCCAGACGTATCCATCAGTCGCGTTTGACTACGTCCCGGAGGAACGGGATCGCCCGGTATACCGCAAGACTCCGCGCGAATATCCGCGTTCAATTTCCCGCGAGCCCAGCGATCGCGACCGCGACCGTGACCGCGATCGGCGGCGCGACTACAGCCGGTCGAGGGATGCAGACGCGACGCCCCAGCCCGGCGCACGGACGCCTCCTGCACACACGCCCCCCCTCTCGCACTACACCCGTCCGTCCCCGGAGCACAGGTCTACGGCGACGCCGATCTCACGAAGCCACACGTACCCCGCCGTCATCCCGCCCCCACCGCCGATAACCCCCCAGCGGTCCCGGTCTCCCGGTCGGTCGCCTCGGTACTCACCTTCACACGGCCCGTCGCAGTCGTATTCCTCCTCTTCTCCATACGGTGCCAACCGTACCTCGCCGAACCCGCCGACTACGTCGATCGCGAATGCGAACGCGTCGTCTCCTCTACGCCACAACCCGCTCCCTCGCCCGCCGCAGCAGTCCCCTTACGTGGAGCAGCTTGCGCGTGGGGGCGGGTCATCGTCGGCGTCTGCGGCAGCAGCCGCAGTCGCGGCGCAACAGCACAACACGCCGCGCCGGCAGGTGCGCCAGGGATACTGGAACCGGCGCGGGGATCACTTGCACGTGAACGAGAAGGGCGAGCGGTGGATCGTGTACGCGCCGCGGCATCTCGCGAACCCGGAGGACCTGAAGTACTATCCGTCGCCGACCGAGGGCTGGCGCGACCACCACGGGAACCATATCAGGTACGACCCAAATGTGCCGGAGCTGTACGACTCGTTACCGCATCATGGAGAGCCGCCCGCGCGCCCGTACCAATACGTGAGTCATTTCGTTGCGAGAGGTAGTCGCGTGTACTGATGTTTTGTTTGGGTCGCATGCAGTTTGTGCAATATGTCTAGGTCTGATGGAACTGAACTGTGCGATGTATCTTTCCAGCTCAGGTTGCTGTTCCTTGTGGAGCGGACGGACGCAGAATTTATATTTACTTACCTGCTCTCTCTTTCTTTATCTCCGTCTCTCTCTCAACTCAGCGGCCGCCGCTACGCTCCCTCGGTTCCCTTGCTTCAGTCTGTCACCAATGTACGAGTCGCGTCACAACGCTGTTTGCATACACCACACACACCACTGTATTTTCTCGATCCATGCATATGTATTCTCTCGCCGGTGCTACGGTGCTACATCGTTTCTGCAATACATCATTCACACAAGACGCGCAAAGTCAGGAAGACGAGGGATCGTACAAAGATACTGAAGGTATTGAGACATTAGGGGATAGAGAAGCCAGTCAGAGGAAAGTTAGAACAGCGGAAGTCCACGAGGAAGAGTCGATACAAAAGGCTGGGAGCATAAAGAAGAAGATGCGGGCGTGCACCCCCTGCTTACTATTCATCGCAAAACGGTAAGCAGAGGGCGTACGCCAGGAAGGAGTGAAGGTCGTTAGAGTCCGATGCCGCCATGGAGGCCTCGCATGTGGTCGTACACCTCCGCGCTCTGCGCAAACGTCGCCAGACAGACCCAGCAGATGTGAATCTTGCAGCTCGCGCACGTCATGTGGTTGCACCCGGCCGCGCGCTCGATGGGCACCTTACACCCGGGGCAGCTCTTCACGTCGTGGCCCATCTTCCACTGCTCAAACAGCAGCTCGTCCTCCGGGTTGCTGTCCTGGCATGACCCGCCCTCGTGCGCCTCCGTGTTGCAGTGTGCGCAGATGCGTGCGAGGCACGACGGACACTGCAGCACCGCCGCGGAGGCTCGCGTACGCGCGCTCGCCGCCGCCGTCGCTGTCGCCGTGCGGTACACCTGCGGGCAGTCCGGCGTCGGGCAGTAGTGGAAGTCGGCGGGGTGCTGCTGCACGTGCGCGACGAACGCGGCGTTCACGACCGCGTCGAACTCGTCCGTCGACAGCAGGCGCTGTGCGGTCGAGAGCGCGATCGGCTCCGTGCAGCGCGCGGAGTCCGCGAGGCAGGTGAGCGGGAACGACTTGCTATCGACCGAGGCGTGGAGATAGCCAACGAGGCAGGCTTTGCACCATGTGTGGCCGCACGGGAGGGAAACCGGGTGCGAGGGCTCGGAGAAGCAGACGGGGCAGCCATCGTCGTCACCTGTGGGGCGGCGCGAGAGACGCTGTTGAGCGTGGAGTACTGCGAGCTGTGCGACCTTCTGCGCATCTTCGTCGCCCTGGACGACCAGCTGCTGGTTGGTGAGGTCGAACCACGCGTTCTCATAGCCCAGATGCCGCCGAAGCTTGGGGAGGTCCTCGCTCACGAAGACGCCGACGAGGTGCCCAAAGACGGGGTAACGGTGAAGCTTCTGCGACTTGAGCAGCCGTACTCTGTGGACGATGTGATCTCGGACTCGCTCGCGTTGGTAGCGGACGCCAAAGAGCGCTAGGGTGCGCCTGCGCGGGTCGCTGGTGACCTTTACCCGGGGGTTCTCCTCCTCCAGCTCCCGTAGGAACTCCTCGCCAGCCTTGCTTGCGAAGAAGTCGTTCCAGACGATCTTGCCGTTGTCGGTGACCTTCTCGCCGCGGAGAACACGATCGAATGTGGTCTTCGCCTTCGTGAGCGATGTCATGCTCTGCGACACCAGCTTGACGATCACCGCCGCGCCAGGCCCGAGCGACGCCCTCTTGTCGATCACGGAGAGGGTGGTGTTCTCGTCGTCGTGGAGGTAGGAACGGAGGAGGTCGATGTCGTAAGCGAGGACGTCGAAGACACTCCCGGGCAGTAAGTACCGCAGGGTCTTGACGTGTTGAGCGAAGATTCTACCCTTGCCTACAAAACGCGGGCAAAACCTATCCAAAGCAGCAGTCGCATTGGAGGCCGCGGTCGGGTTGGAGAAATGAGCCCAGACGCGCACGAACTTGTGGTACGGCGGAGGAAGAGCGTTGATCGAGACCTCCTCGTCGTGCTCCTGCAGCATCCTCTTCAAGCCCGCGAAGGCGCCTTGGAGCGAGGTGTACTTGCCGCGTTGTATCATGATCCCTTCGCACAGCTCTGTCGCTGACTCGGGTTCGGGTGTCTTGGGGTCATCGCTGGGCTGCTCCTTCGCTTTGCCCTTGCCCCCTCGCTTGCTCTTCTTCTTCTCGCCTTGCTTAGGCTTCTTCTTCTCCTCCAAAGGGAGAACGAAGTACTTCTTCAGATCGTCAGGGGTGAAGGTGGGGGGCAGGTTCTCGAAGCGGACATTGTACACCCCTATGTTCGGTATCCCCTGGAACATCTCCGCGTGGACCTGGGAGACGCCAACGTTCGTGGTCTTGGCCAGGGCAATAGATCTGTGGGCCAGTTCCTCAGTAGGAAATCCGATGAAGCCCTTCTGCCATGGCGCAGGCAATTCGAATAGGACGTCGGTATCGCAGAAGGTTCCCCCTCCAAGCACCGAAGATGCCTTCTGCGCGAGCCGAACAGAGACGGTCCTGCCAAGGAATTTCTTCCCATTCAGGGCAGTGACAGCTTGGGCAGCAGCGTCGCCGCTTGCGAAGGTCGCCTTGTAGGCCGCACGTTTGTCCCCTTTATCGGACTCCGTAGGGACAATGGTGGTCACCGTCCCGTAGGCCGCTAGCTTCTCCGAGATAGACGCAGGAACGGCAGAAGTGGGGATGCCCTCCAGGATGATCTGGCGACACTCAAAGCCGGTGACGACCTGGGTTACGATAAAGCCAGGCCCAAACGTCACTTTGGTGGAATCGAGGACGGTGATGGTAAACGATTCAGGGGGCGCCTGGGGCTGCGAAGCTGGCAAAGCATTCCTGGCCATCTGCTGAATTACTAGCGTCAAATGTGGATCCTCGTAGAGGCGAAGTTGTGCTTACCGTTTCTAAGCCTAGACCAGGCGGGAGCACTGGTGCTCGCAAGTCTGGGGGAGGAGGGCGGTTGCTTGCGGTGGTATGCCCGGAGCCCGATCCTCGGGAAGGCACATGTTGTTGCCGGCCGAGAGGAGGTGCGGCCGTTATTTGTCGCGGCGGCAGCGGTTGGGTGATAGGCAGCGCTTGTGAAGAGGCACTGTAGCCCCTACCATCCGGTGGGAGCACCCTTGTGCGCTGCACCGCTTTCTCATGAGTGCATGCAAACTATCCACAATCGACGAAAGCATACCTCCTGGAACTGAAGACGCATCTGCTCGCGGTCGACGTCGTGTGAATATCGGCAAAATTCTCGCCGGCACCGCCCGTTGAGGTAGTCAAAGCACGGGGAACTACTCGTCGCCATAGGCCGCGAAGCAACATGCGCAGTGTCCGGCGACGTTCTCGGAGCTTCAACCCGTGAGTCCTTTTGGATAGTAAGTATGTGCATATAGGTACCATGAGATAGACCAAAATATACTCACTGCAGAGTAGAACGTCGCGTCGGTGCTGTCACCGTCTGCATCGTCGCGAAGTGTCGGCGACGCAGGCTGGGCCTTCGGCCGGGTGCCTGAGCTTCTATCGCCTATGTCTGGGAGCTTTCCGTCAGCACGACCCTTTCCCTTGGAAGTAGCGGACACGTCTTGAGCGCCGTCTATGGATCTGATCAACTCGGTTTCCCTATACAACCTCTCTCCTTGCTCACCTGGTTGGAGCGGGACGGGCGCAATTAGAATGCCAGGCTTTGCAAAGATATTATGAGCACAGATGGTTACTTTGTTAATGATTTGCATACCTTCCGTGGTCCCTTCTGACGCTTTTTCGCGGTGTCAGCAATCGGGGGCGGCTTGTGGGAAGCCGAAGCGGACGTTGACGCCTTTTTAGCGGACTCCGCCGCCAGTTGTGCAGCCAGAGCCTCACGAATTTTGTACGAGTTCTTCACAACGAGCTTGTCGTCAGGTGGGAGTCGAGCCAGATCCAAGATGTCGTGAGAACGTTTACAGGGCAACTTAAAACAGCGGCGTCCCTCGAAGTAGCGATGGCAAACTTCTTGTGGCTTCTGAACGATATGAGTAAGCGGAGTCGTGGTGCAATATGCTTTGGATGCAAACCTTTGAACCGGTCTGATCGGAAGCATCGATAGACCCGCCCTGAGACACATTGTCTGGCTGGAGGATAGCGGTATCATTGAGTATGGCATCCGCGTCGTTGCTCTCGCTCCTCTCGTCGGTTTCTTCGCTCCCGAACTCGGATTCGGTGATGTGGGCATATCGACAACGATCCCCCCTGGGGCATAAGCCGATGGCTCCCATTTTGCAGACCTCCCGCTCGCGGACAGATCCATCCGGTGCCTGTTACAACAGTCTGTGTGTTAGCTCGATATTATACTTGTTACTGTATGAGCTCACAATTTCCCGAATGGTCGCAGGGATCTACAGTTATATCGTTGGGTAAGCTGGTACAGCAAGGGTCTGATGGTGAACTCACCTTTCTAGGCGCTGTCTTCGGTTGTGGGGGCAACAATTGCGTGATGCACGCCTGAGGGACTTGGAATATGTGGGTCTTATAACATCTGTCCCCGTAATCGCATCGGCCCTTCTGGAAGAGCTGGCAGATTACATCGGACCTCTGCACTCGACGTAAATCTCCGCCCAAGAAAATCAACAGCAGCGACTGGGGAATTAACTCACCCTGCTCGGACGCGGATCCACTTCCGCTGCTCTACTCAATCGCTGCGCGTCGAGGATTTCCGGATACCGCTCATCTTCTAGAGCTATTGTCGGAGGTACGGGTGGAGGATGCGGTTGGGTGGTGGGCGTAATGGGAGGTCGGTTCGGTTGCGCATCGCGGATGATTCGCTCGGAAGGTGCAGTCGGTGCAACCGCCACCGTCGCCACTAAGCTCCCGGTGACTTGAGTGCCGTCTATTCTATGGATGCGATTAAACCGGTCGGTATAACGCCCATCAACAACCAGAACGCTAGGGGATATTGGGGGTTGAGGCGGCTGGATTCCACGTATATCCGCTCGCTCAGGGCGAATACTGGCTAACGCCACCGGGGCCATGTCTTGCACCGTCGCGCCACCCGCATTGTGGGAACGACGGCATTTGTCTCCCTGAGAACAGCGGCCCGCGAGGAAATTCCGGCAGACTTCCGGCCGCGACATCTGCAAGCAAACGAGGAGGGTCAGCAGGGGTAGTACGGTGTACATCGCAGTTGGAAGCAGACCTTCGCTGCACTCGGCGGGGGCATATACGGCTCCGGCCGCTGCGGCAGGCCTTCTGGCGGCCTTCCTCGCGCATCTCGCGCGACTGTATGCTGCTGCGGTAGGCTCATAGAGCTTCCAGGAGGTCCGCGAGTGGTGGTGTGTGTAGAGTACTGAGAAGAGGAGTGTGAGATATAAGTCAAGCGAGTGCCGCAGAGACCTGGCTAAAATCCGCCACTTACGGGCCCGGTCGCATAGATCGTGTCTCGGTCAACAAAGTAGGGTAAACGGGTCCTGGCGGGACCGCTATTGTTGTGGTTGCTCGGTACCGCAGCACCTGCGTATTCCTTTGTCATACCCGGATAGCCGGCGGAGCCGTTGGTCCATCCCCGCTCAGCCATCCCCGGTGTATGCATGAGCGTGGGCCCACCGCGGGGTCCCATCTGCTCGGCGTGGTACGGGCGGCGTACGTCGACCATGTGTTGGTGGTGGTGGTATGTTTGTGAGAGGGTGGCCCGAGCGTCAACGCTAACTCTGAAGCCACGCTATTCTGGAGCGCACAGCTTGCAGCCGCGGTAATAGACGTTGTAACGCAGTAAGCTTCTCGCTTCCCAATTTGGTGACTGTGTTACTAAGTGAGCGTTAACCTGTTTGTAAAAGGGTTAACGCCGGCACATGTTTGCCTGATCCCCGACGACACTCCCCGAGGCCTTCTTGTCGGGATGGCAAAGAGATGCGGACGCTTCGGCCACTATCCAGTCAACTAGCGTGGGATTTCCACACGAATTACAATCATACAGATGTATCGCTCCGAAGCGCAGGTATGTATATGGGATCAACAATGCAGAGATGCGAGAGCCCCGAGACTTGGATAATGATACAAAGAACGAAGGCGAAGAACGATCCAGTCCAAGGCAGGGAAGAACCCGAACATTCAGATGCCGGGTGGCTTGCACAGTCTGTCGGGGATCCTGGAGACGCGAGGTCGACGTTGGCGGGATGTTGTTGCCGTAGAAGGTGCCAAAGCATAGTTGGCGTCCGCAGGCTCAAGGACAGCATAGCCAGGCCCCAAAGATGTACCAGTTGTCTGATAGCTAGAGTATCTCACTCGAGGTGAGTGAGCGTTAGAGAGCACACGGAGAGGGTCTTCGCCGGCGTAGTCTTCTCCACGGTGCCTGGAGAACAGCGTTCTTCTCGAGGCAAGGAGAACGAGTGCACTCTGCAAATGTAGGAGAAGCATGCAAGCACATGGTAATCAAAGAACGCACTGACCATCAATCCGGAAGATGCGAGGCCAAGAAGCGACCAGAGCATGCGAGAGAACACCAAGAGAGCGCGGAAGGCAGGCATATCCAGGGACACATCGGCTGCGGAGAACACTGTGAGCTGGGCCTCCCACGCGGGTATCTTGCGCACCGTTCCGCAAGTACTTGACGGAGTAGACGGACGCTGCCTCCAGCCAGGACCAAGTGAAAACGCCCCAGCCTCCGGAGATGTCCTTGAGGAGTGATTCTTTCATCGCACTGGCGGTCCCGTTGATGTTTTCCATTTCTATATGCGCTTTGTCCACGAGGTCGTTGAGGGCGGTGACGACGTCGTCCGTCGCCTGAGCTACAGCAACCTGTCTTTCATGAGCCGCCACAGATCCCCGTGTGCTGTCTGCCAACGCATCGCTGGCTTCTTGCGTCTCCCCTATCAGGTGCCTAACACTCTGTTGTAGTTTCAAAAAGGCGATCAGGTCCGGGGACGCCGTCCGAGATTCATTGTACCCACATGGCGCATAATCTCGAGATCGCGCTCGAAGTCCACGAACTGGAGACCGATGCGATCCTGTCGGGTTATAGCATCTGTCCGCAGTGAAACAAACTGTCGAGCTCACCGACAACACATTAATGTCATGCAGCTTGACATTCATTGAAGAATACACATATTCCATGTTTTGAGTGAGCATCTCGTGCATCGCGGGCGCGATGGTTGAAACTGTCGTGGCGAGCTGTATTCACTATTCCTAAGTCGTAGATGAGGGCTTTTGGAGATTGATACGCACGTCGTGTATGGCATTTGAAATTGCAGACTCGATCTGCGACTGCTAGATGAGACCTTCTTCCGAAAAGGAAAAGAAGAACAACATGCCTCGATAAGATCAGCGGAATGCTCTTTGGCCGCTTCTCGTCGCGTGTGCACAACGGCTTCGCGAAAGGCAAGGCTAACCTGCGACCACGGCGCGTCAGTGTGGTGCACGTCACATCGCCTTGAACTTATGGATAGCACGGTACCTCGTCGAGAGTTTGCCTCAACTGCTGGGATATGTCGTTAGACGCTACATTGATGGTGACGGAGGAAGCATGCAGTTCGTCCAATATCATGTGCATGTTCTGTAAAGATATCCATCTTAATGATATCGCCGAGTGCTCGAAGCGACATGCGTACTTCGACCAGTGCACTGGAGCTGTTTAGAGTTCGTTCGAACGTCGCCTCTCGGTCAGCGAGATAACGCAAGACCGCAAGGCTCTGGAGTGTCGAGTTGTGATGCAGGTCTTTGGCCAGGTCTGTCAGAATACCCGTCAGATCGCAGACAACATCGGCGCGGCGATACCGTTACCTATGTCGTTCCAGCGCCGGAAAGCGAAACACAGTTGTGCTATCCAGTGCGCGTGGGGTGAGGATGGTGGCAAACCGCTGAGACGTAACACTTACGAACTTCTCGGAGATATCCCGAGTAACTTGACCAGTACTGCGCGCTGCGTGATAGAGCTCTGTAGAACATCAGCCAACGTACGTATATCTGCCGGCTTCTGTGGGACTCACTCTACGCATTTCCCAGGCGAACCGCCAGCATACCGTGGAGGCTGTCCGTCGTGGCCCACCTGGAAGGGGATACATTCCATGGGTGGAGGCTGATGTTCTGCAGTAGCAATTTCGCACAGCGTCATGGATAGCGCAGCTGGATAGATGGACTTGATCAGCAACGCCCTTGCGATCACAGACAGGTGTGCAACCTCTGACGCGCACGTCTTCGTGGGACTCCAGTTCAGCGCAGCTTGAGCGGATGGAGCCGGCCGCGCGTTTGAAGCAGTCTGGTCTTGTTGAGTACCTCTCGAGGGATTCTGTGAATAGTCGGTGATGACCGCCAGAACCGCCGGTGCCTGCACTCACCAGAAGCCTGCAAGACCAACGCGACTTCGTCTGGGATTGGAGTATCTATGCATGGCCGGGTGAGCCCCCGACGTCGTTGCATGCGTCGAACGTACCTTCTATCTCGCCCGGCCCCTGTAGGCTGGCCGACTTCCACAGGGATGCATGCGCCCATGAGAAGGCGCCAGTCAAGGGCAAGAAGGCAATCAGCGGCAATGAAGGGCGCATCGTGTATGGGTGTGTGAAGAAGGTGCCACCGCTGCTGTGCTCTTGAGCGCGCTCTGCGAAACGTCGCGGGAGTGATGCGCAGACGGTGGGAGATGGAGAACAGGGTGGGCGCGACTGTATGCGCCTGGGCGAGAGGACGTTCACAGGCGCCCATGTGGCTCCGCTGCCGCCTGCGGGCATCCCATTGCCGGGCGACCGTGAGGTGCACGTTCTCCGCCGATGAGAGCCCCAGCCCCGCTCCTCGGGTCGCCCGACGTACGGTTGCACGCTCGCAAGCTGTTCCCAACGCCGAACCTGTTTCCTTACCACTACCATCATGGCTTCCTCCGCTGCACCGACCGTCCCAGACGCTACGGCGCCCAAATTGGTTGTGCACCATCTGAACAACTCGCGCTCGCAACGCATTCTGTGGCTCCTGGTGCGTTCGCTGTTACCGGATCGCTGCACCAGTTTCCATCGACGGCTGACGGGTGCGCGTTCCGCACGAAATGGGGGCATGATGCAGGAGGAGCTCGAGGTACCCTATGAGCTGAAGAAATATCAGCGCACACCAGAGATGACGGCGCCTCCGGAACTGAAAGCCGTGAACCCGTTGGGAACTGCACCGGCCATTACTGATGAGGGCCTCAACTTGGCGGAAAGTGGCGCAATTGTCGGTACGTTGCTCTGCGGCTTACGGAGAACACGCGTTTCGCTGCGCTTGGACCGACAGCGGCGGGCTCGAAACCGGTGTCTCATCCCGCGCTCTCGGGTTTCCATACATACAAATCTAATTTAGATGAGAGGCTGACGCCACCGTAGAGTACATTATACAGAAGTATGGCAATGGACGTGCTCAAGCTCCCGCGTCCGGCAAGATAGATGACCTCTACTGTCGGTGGCATGCTTTCGTGCTCGACGTCATACCTGTCTTGACAAACTTCATTCCAGTCACCCACTACTCGGAGGCGTCGCTGATGCCGATACTGGTGAACAAGCTGATTTTTAAAATCATACCGGAGCGGTCTCCCTTCTTCATCCGCCCTATCCTTCAAGCGGTCTTCAACCAGGTTTCAGCCAAGATGCTCGACCCGCGCCTCAAGATCCACGCGGAGATGGTGAGCGTTTGAATCATAGCAGACCTCAAGTCAACGTGACTAACACTTCATAGATTGAGAACCATCTCGCCAAGGATGACCGCCAGTTCTTTGCGGGAGGCGAAGAGCCGACCGCCGCGGACTACATGATGATCTTCTGCCTCGAGGCCTGGGGCACCCGTGGCGAGATCGGCGAAAAGACGAAGGCCTACGTTGAGAGAATCCACGCGAGGTGACTACAGTCCCCTGCTCGTCGGGCGTTTTGTGCTGACTTGAATGTTCCTCAACAGGCCTGCCTATCAACGCGTAAGTTCGATCGGCCGAATATAGCGGTAGTTGCAACTGACCGTATCTCAGAGCCTCGTAAAAGGAGGAGAGTACGCTTACGCGAAGCCGACTGCGTAATGCGGATAGTCGCAGTGACGGTTGTCTCTGTACTTCGGGATTTTTACCTTGTACTTGATACCTGTGACTGGCGCATGTCTAAAGCATGCCAGCCTAATGTCGCAGATGGCGATGGGAACACTGAAACAAGTGTGCAATGCAATTAGATCGACTTATCACTTGATGGGGTTGCGCTCAGTTCCGTTGTTGGACGTCGACACGACAGTGCGAGACCGTTGAATGCTACAAGAGATATGTCCATTATTGAGGAAAGTAGTAAGGTACAGGGGTGGTATGCTACAGATCGGTATCGAGACATCTATCAAGCGCGCAGAAGCTAGGGATACAGTGGGGATAGAACGAAACTGGGGGTAAAACAAGGGCCGGCGTGCGCCAACAGAATCGCACGGGGTATGGGGATATATGGATACACAAAAAGTGAGAAACCCGGATGCTCAGTATCCTTTCAATACAATATAGAAAACAGGAGGCGGCGAACGAAAGCATGCCGAAGCACGCGAATAATTAGAAGTGGGGGAAAGAAGAAAGCGCGCAAAGCAAGAAGGCAGACTATAGAGACAGTGGGGGGTGTAGTGTGTGTGCGGACTAGGCGATACAGTGTGGTGTGCGACTTACATTCAAGTTCATTACGTGGAGCGGCGGTCGGCCTCGGTGCGGGCGCGTCTTGAGTACGCCCCGCCGGACGCGGCCTTCTGCTCCCACTTTTCGGCGCCTTCGCCCTCGCGCCAGTTGCCCGTGAGCGGGTCGCGCTCGAAGTCGCCGTCGCGGTACCCGTAGCGCGCCTGCAGAAGCTGCAGCAGCGGGTTCCTGAGCGCCGGGTCCATGCGGACGCTCTCCCCGGGGTGGTAGCTGCCCACGCCGTGGCGCGAGAGGCTCTCCTCGAACAGCGCCTGGTCGTACGTGCACCCGCAGTTGAGGTGGCCCTTGGGTGCCATGCGGGGCGGATACGCGCGGCGCTCCCGGCGCGAGTCGTGCCACGCGCACAGGGCGTTGCCCGCGCGGTTCAGCGAGCAGAAGGTGCGGATGCGCGCGTCGGTGCGCGCCTGCCACTCCTCGTTAAACGTCGGGTGAGGCTGCGGCGTGGGGATCGGGGTCGGAAGCCCGCCGGCGTACGCGCCGCGCGACAGTTCCGTTTCGAGCTCCCGGACGCGCCGGCGGGACGACTCGCTGACGATCTCGAGCTGGCGGATGCGCTGCTGGAGGCGGCGGTTCTCCTCTTCGAGCCTCTCGGGGGTAGTACGACGCGAGGACTGCATCGGCGCGGGAGTGGAGGAGGGAGAGATGATCATCGCCGCCGCACCAGAAGGTGGGGTCGAGTTTTGCTGACCCCGGTCCTGCGAGTACGCGTACTGGTCCGAGAAACCCGAGACGAGCCCGGGGGACGTCTCCGGGGAGGCGTACATGCCCATGCCGGCGTACTGAGAGAACGCGAAGGCACCCGATGGACTGGCCGAGTTGACCTGTCCGAGGTACGCCATGCTAGGGTCCTCGGGGACGGCCATGAAGGGGCCAGACATCGAGGTGGCGGTGGGGGAAGGGGTCCACGAAGCGAGCCCGGACGGAGGAGTCACGGACGTGCGCGGCTGGGCACCGATCTGGGTGTCGCCCATCGCGCCAGACAGGCTCGACGTTGAGCTTGAATGAGGGCGCATCCCCGAGCGGGACTGCATGCGACGCTGTGCGTCGGCCTAAATTCAAAGTGAGCACACGCGCATGAACAGTCGCCGGAGCTTCATACCTGAGGGAAGCTGCCGGCATATGCAAAAGCGGCTTGCTGGTCTGCGGCCGCGCTCCGTCGACTTGAAGCGATGGATGATTGCGCGTTATTTGAGTACTGTTCCGGCTCGGGTTTAACGCCAGCCGGCCACGTTGCATATGGTGTCTGGGACATTTTGGATAGTCGGCTGTGAGGTCTAGTATAGGGTGTTTGGTGTAGTCTGGCGGCTCGGGCCGATAAAGAAGGACTGCGGTGAACTGGTCGTGCACAGAAGGGGCTAAGGAGGGATGTCGAGATCGACAGGGTTAAGGAGGGAGAGGGGGGTGGCGACGGAAGATAAGTAGCCAACGTGGAGAGCTCGGGAGGGACGGGACTCTAAAGCGAGAGTGGCGGAGTAGCGGTGAAGAGGGCAGTATAAATGGTGAAACACGACACTGTGGCGGTGTCATCTCCTCCCTGGACATCGCATGCAAATGTTCACAGCTCACTTGTCGCAGTGGCTCCATTCGCACATATTGGGTCGTTGAGGAGTCACAGCGGAGATGATCAAATGTCGCGAGGGACAGCGATCCTCTGCTGAAGGGCGGCACGCTGCATGCGGGTATGGCTGGAGAAGGCCGGAGAGCTAGTCCAACCGACAGGGACCGCCTCGATTGATGTGGATATAGAGACCACAGTGGACCTCCGTCGTAGCCATCTGGATCAGAAGAAGTTGACACGCATGATAGCAAGCTGATTCTACGTACGCCAGCCACCAAGGCTTCCCCACGTTCTCATGGTAAACACCAGCATCGCCCAGCACAAACATGCAGACCGAGCATTGCAACTTACGCTTTCCTCCGGCCGAGGACGAGGCAACATCCGGTATGCCCGTCCGAGGCAGCGCTGCAGTGTTGATCATCTATCATCTATCACGTGTTTATAGCAAAGCTGGAAGGGGCATCTCGACAAACCTGTCCTTGCCAGGTCCAGAGGGCGGTGCACTACTACTGACTCCGAAAATAACGCGTCCTGCGAGATCCTGCGGCATTGTGGAGAGCGGCCAAGCCATGCGGGTACCTTACTTCCGTGTTACGTGGCCGCTATACGAGGACCAGTTGAGGTAGTGTCTAGTGCGGGAACACCGCCGCGTCCATATCATCGCGGCCGAGAGGCTCATAGCTAGATCTCAACAACGGAATGATTAACATATCAGTACGTTTAGACGCCCGGCGACGGTCGCTGCGCGCGAATCTGCGTAATCGAACGTACGGGTGTCATTCCACACCCTCCCCGACCTCGTAATAGACGCGGCCAAGCATCCAACCCAAGGAAGTGATCGTCTGCCTAGCATGAGCCTAATGTCTCATTAGCACAGTCCGTTGACAAACCGACCGACACGTTCCAGACGTGTGACACGTACTTTACGTCGATTCCTGCGGCATGCCATGCGTAGAACAACTCGTGGATGATGACCACGAGAACCCGCACGCACGAAGACTACGTCCGTGCGGGCCCGTTCCAGAACCCGTCAATGCAGGCTTCGTGAGCGCTGCTCGTCCACACGGCCGAGAATTCGCTCCGTTGTGTGCACCATTCCAGCGCAGTGGTGACACACGCACCACTGGTGACGGGGAAGCACGGTCGCAAGGCGTACCGCCATACGTCAGGCTTCGATGCCGTGGGTCAGACGACCGACGTATTCCCTGTCCATTTGGGGCGTGCCGACGAAGTTCGTTCGTTAATATCTCCGTAGTTGTCCGTAGGGGGGCAACGCCGTCTTTGAAGCAACGCATCATTGATGAGAGTCAACATTGAGGCCTATCATCCCGGCATAATTAGCGCTGGTATTTCCTCACTCATAGTACATGTTGCCATTCCTACAGCGACGATGGTCAGCATGTTTGAAGTACGTCAAGAAAATGTCCGGCAACAGTCCCGGCGTGTTAGGACCACATGTATCAACACGTTCGAAAGCAGCCTCAGTATTTTGGATTGCGAAGTCGTGTAAAGACGAGTGACGCCCCCTTCCGGACAACGCAACAAGTCTTCCAGATCGGCAGTCACATCTCCGTTGCCGCCAGGAAGGTTATCAATGCAACGTCCGCAGAGGCAACGGACACTGCTGATCTGCAAGGCCATCACCGCATTAAAGAGAACCCACGTCGGATATCGCATCATGTGGGCACCGCTGATGGAGACGAAGTGCTTGGCCGCTTGACAGGGCTACTGTCAATAAGCCGGCGGTGAACCAAATGAAGCAAGAAGTGGGGATCTGCACAGCGGGCCAAGCAGGCGTTCGACTTTTAACTGCCGGCAGGTATGTTACACATCGCTGGACAGCGACTGTCACATGTCTGGCTGACAGTTGGTTCAGTCTTTTCCGGGGCAATATGTCCAAGTGCTACCAGGCATAAGGCGGCGATAATACATTCTCATAGAGAAGCATCTGTGGGAATACGGACTGACAACTGGACACCGGTACACTCACCTATTGGCATGTCAATCCATAGACGACAATACTGATGACTTTCTAGTGCACGGTCGGTATGTGGCTGTCGCGCGTTCTCTTCAGTACGGCGAATATGATCGCTGACTGTTCCCATACATACAATGGAGGGATTTCAAGGGAGTCTGGCGTCAAGCATCCGTCCCACGCCATGAGTGGAGGTCTGCGATGCCGTGGGTAGGAAGCGCGGTGTGCCTTTAGAGGTCATTCGCCGCCTTGTCTTCATACCGAGTGATATCCCTCCAAGGTTTGGCTTTAGGTAGCACTTGGCTGCTCCATCATAGCGATCAGTATACTTATGTGATATTCACAGATTCCACATACCTTGACTGGGGAGGTACCTGGACAGCACCCGTCTCCACGTTCATGTCAACGAACTTGGTCAGTTCCACGGCCGGCCTATCCTGGCATCTTTCGCAGATAAGCGTCAGCATACGTGTACGAACGGCAAGGGTGCGAACGAGGGCACATTCTGAATATACGGATGACCGGTAGACAGTGCCACTGAGGTGGCCCGTCCGCTTGCAGTCCAGGCTCACACTTGAACTGCACAATCTCAGCAAGACGACATTTCTTGCTCGGAGGAGTGTCCTTCCCCGCGGGCGACGCCATCGCGTTGTACGGCAGCGGGTAGCACAGGTCGACGCGTCTGGGAGGATGAGATTTCGCGTGGAGGAGGCCAGAGCACTGAACGTTCGAAGCGCTCAAGCGCGCAGGCCGCCGGATTTGGGCCACGTGCGTCCCGCGTGGATTAGATGCTCGTCCGATTCTGCATGCAAATAAAACCGCCGCTGCTCTACCCACCTCTCTTTCCTCCCCACCCCCTCCTCACTCTCACCTCCACCTCACCTATTTCTCCAAACACCATGGTCTTCAAGGTCGCTGGTACGTAGATCCACCAAAGGATGATGAGTACGAGATTCACCATAGTCGCAGATGTCTCTCTCGCTGCGTTCGGTCGCAAGGAGATCGAGATCGCTGAGGTACGGTCAAGTTGTATGCGGCCCAAGATCCTCAGTTGACAATGTCGACCATGTAGCACGAGATGCCTGGACTCATGTACATGAGGCAGAAGGTGCGAGGATCCACAGATTTTCTTTACCCCGCTATGGCGCTGATATTCAAAATCCTATAGTACGGCGCTTCCAAGCCGCTGAAGGGCTCCCGTATCGCGGGCTGCCTTCACATGTACGTGTTATATCGTTGGTTGCTGCCGATCCCGGCGATTGACCATCTTTAATCATCAGGACCATCCAGACCGCCGTTCTCATCGAGACCTTGACCGCTCTTGGTGCCGAGGTGTCTTGGTCATCCTGCGTGAGTACTTATCATGTCCCAAGTTTGAACGATGTACTGACAAGCTTGGCTTGTTAGAACATCTTCTCGACCCAGGACCACGCTGCGGCTGCGTAAGTGGACCTATCTTCAGCTAGGAAGAGACAGAATTTATATCGTCCTCTAGCATTGCTGCCACTGGTGTCCCCGTGTTCGCCTGGAAGGGCGAGACCGAGGAGGAGTACCTCTGGTGCATTGACCAGACTTTGACGGCGTTCTCGGGCAACCAGCCTCTGAACATGATCCTCGACGATGGTGGTGATCTTACTACCCTCGTTCACGACAAGTACCCCCAGTACCTCGCTGGTATGTTTCAGCGATGCACTTCAAAAGATCACGCTAATATTAAAGTGTAGGCATCCGTGGCTTGTCCGAGGAGACCACCACCGGTGTCCACCACCTCTACAAGATGTTCCGTGACGGCAAGCTCAAGGTGCCCGCTATCAACGTCAACGACTCCGTCACCAAGTCCAAGTTCGACAACTACTACGGCTGCCGCGAGTCCCTCGTTGACGGCATCAAGCGTGCAACGGACGTTATGCTCGCCGGGAAGGTCGCTGTTGTCGCCGGCTTCGGTGACGTCGGCAAGGGCGTAAGTGGTTCTCTTCTTTGATCTCAACAAGTTCTCAACGAATTCCCCAGTGCGCCGAGTCTCTCCGTTCTTACGGAGCTCGTGTCCTCATCACCGAGATCGATCCCATCAACGCCCTCCAGGCTGCGATGGCTGGTTACGAGGTCACCACCATGGAGGAGGCTGCTCCACGTGCCAACGTCTTCGTCACCACCACCGGTAACCGGGACATCATCACCGCGAAGCACTTCGAGGTTATGCCTGAGGATGCGATCGTTTCGAAGTACGTGGATTTTATCATACACCACAGTCTTCCGTTAACATGAGCCCTAGCATCGGTCACTTCGATGTCGAGATTGACGTCGCGTGGTTGAAGAAGAACGCCGTTCAGGCTGTCAACGTCAAGCCCCAGGTTGACCGTTACACCATGGCCAGCGGCCGTCACATCATCCTCCTTGCTGAGGGTCGCCTTGTGAACTTGGGGTGCGTGTCGAGTGACATCATATTATTGCAGCTACTAATCTTTGATCTATAGATGCGCCACTGGCCACCCCTCGTTTGTGATGTCCTGCTCGTTCGCCAACCAGGTCCTCGCCCAGATCGCCCTCTGGACCAACCCCGGAAAGTTCGAGCTCGGCGTCCACATGCTCCCCAAGGAGCTCGATGAGGAAGTCGCGCGCGCTCACTTGGCGCAGCTCAACGTCAAGCTCACGACGCTCACGCCCGAGCAGGCGACCTACCTCGACATCCCCGCCAACGGCCCGTACAAGCCGTCGCACTACCGCTACTAGATGCTCTCGTCGTGACGTGCTTCGCTACGTAGACGAACATCGGCCTCAACGCGCCCACTCCAGAAAAGATCCGATACGTATGGGATCCTCAACGACCCTCAGAGGTTAGGTTGGAGGCAGGGTGGTGGCGGGACGTCCCGCCCGGTGGCATTCGATGCCGGGCGAGGAGGTAACGCCGAGTATGCCGTGTCGAGGCGGCTGGGGTGATGATGCCGTCGTATGGGCCTCAACGCGCCCCTCTCATGTATGTCGTACGAGCGGATGATTGGATGGTTTTGTGTTGCACTGTCTGAAACATTGTTCTGTGAACCTGCGACCAACGTAGCGGTGTCGTGTACCGCCCATTTGTAGCTTGGTGCATCGTTTTCGTGAGTTAGCCTCTCATATTGCTCTTACCACCGGGGCGCGCTTGCGTTTACCCTGGGTGATTGTAGGCGCCCTCCGCCACTGTGCGCACTGCGCACCACGATCTGGTGCTCCATGTTTCTATGCTGCCACTCTCACACCTTTGGCAGGCGGTGCGCAACACCCTCCGTGTTCACGGCGCACGCAGTTACATGCACTTGAGGGATGGTGTATGCCCGTATACGCCGTCGAAGGCACGGGTGCTGGGTACTTCCGCTCATCCAGATGGTTCCTATCATGATAGACTCCATGATTCCGCAGATCTGGGTGTTCCCACCGCCGGGCGTGTCCAGATTTGGGGGGTCCCAGCGACCCTTCCGTCTGCCCTCGATTTTGCAGGTAATCCCACCAGCCAAGAACCGCCAAGAGAAGGCCGCCTACGATGAGCAGCGCCGTCTCGCCGCTGGGTCCGATTGACCCAGCCTCAGTTCCTGAGGCTGAGACGGAGAAGTCCGCGCCGTGGATCGTCCGGAAGCTCGTGGGGGTGCGTCGACCATCTCATCTGACGGCGCATGCGGCTTCTGCGCATGCTGACTGCGAATTTTGCGCGCGTCCGTGGCGCACCATGTAGTCGATGACAGGCCGCATTGTGCGGTCCTCATGGGAGACCCTGAGGGCGTCTGGGACCAACGTCGTCTGTTTGTCACCGGTACGTCCGTGCAAATGGCTCGTTGCGATACGGTCTCGCTGATTCGAGCCCGCGCCACGTGCGATCGTTGCTGCTGCACAGTGGGGCGACTCGTCTCCCCTACTCCTGCCATGCATTCGGTTCCGTGACCTTGCGGTGCACACTATCATAGCTGCGACGGTAAGTCAACTGCAGCAGCGCCCTCTCCATATCGAATCCACCGCTGACGTCCATTTTACCGCTTTGTCCGCCTCGTGATGCGATGCCGCCCTTCTGGACACTTCGTAATACGCATAGGGCGGCATGGCCGCGGTCGCAGCCCCAGTCATGGGCCCTGTCTCCGACGTGGTGGTGTCCACCCTGGGGGACACCATCTTGGTTGAGGTGGGCATGCACGTCGGATTCGACCTCACCACCAAGGCTGCGAACGACCTCATCATCGACGGCGCGATCAAGAAAGCGTTCCCCATCCACTCGCGGCGGCTTGAGACGACCGGTGTGAAGACCATGACCATCACACTCAAGTACAAACACGTCCCTGAGGACGCCTCGCTCGGGTTCTACCGCAGTGGACTGCACAAGTGAGCCCGGAGACGGCCCTCCGACCGCACATTCAATGCATGGGGCGCATGCTGACCGCCTGTGTTCGCGCGGTGGCAGGGACAACTCGCTGTTCGCGAGCGTCATGGACTACCTCGCGGTCGAGAAGGGCTGGTTCTCGCCATACCTGTTCGCGAGCGGCCGGCGCCCAGTCATACCGCGCTCCGTCAAGCCAGATGTCATCTTTTGTCACGGCCCATTCCTGTCCGGTATGCCAGCCACCCTGATCGCCGCAGCGACATTGCCAACTGCTGACCGCCTGAAACGTTCGCAGGCGACTACAGGGTGGGCGAGGCGCTCCTCGCGGAGTCAGCGGCGGTCATCTCGCTCAGCAAGGCCGTCGCCCCTCCCCCGGAGGAGCCCGCCGCCCCCCAGCCGCACTCCGCCCACAACCTCAACCTCCCGAACCTCTCGAACGTGTTCTCGCGCTCGCGCACTCCGTCCCCCGACCCGGCGCTCACCCCGCTTCCGCCGCCGCCGACACCCCGGCGCCTGGCGGTATTTGTCGTCGGGTTGAAGCCGCACCGCACCTTCTGGACGACGAGCGCGCGCCCGAGCGAGAGCGTCGTGCAGTACCAGCTACTCAACGGCTGCCCGGCACTCGTCGTGCCCGCGAAGATCGGGGCGCCGTTGCTGGCGTGGGACACGCTCACGCTGGAGGAGCTGTGGAAGGTTGCGTTGCCGGAGAGCGAGGCCCCAGATGCGAAGAGCGCAGACGGGAAGTTCGAGGGCATTGTGACCGTGCTGTACGAGTTTCTGGACCTGTGTACGGACTGGGACAGGGTCGTGCTTTCGATGGAGCAGGCGGGCGAGGAGGAAGATGTCCAGGACGGCACGGCGGCGGCAGACTTAGAGGAAAAGCGGGAGGCGCTAAAGGGCGCGATTAAGGTACTCGTCGCCGCTGCTATCCGAAGCGGTGAGAGTAAGGAGGCCAAGAAGGAGGTCGATAAGGAGAGAAGCGGAATAGCTATGTGGAGGATTCCCTAAGTCTCGACGGTGCCGCGGACATGAGGCAGGCTTGGAATAGGGTGCGGAGGAACCATGGCGCAATACCCTCTTCGACCGATTGAAAGAACTGCTTATCGCTGGGCCTGTAAGCTCTCTGCTTGTAGTCACGAGTTGTAACAATGTATGCATACAAACGGCTGCATTTAAACAGCCCTAGGATTAGATTATGGTCGACAAGATATCACATAGACCCGAAGACACACAAAACCCACATCACAGTTTTAACGACTGCAAGATAGTTTCCGTCGTAGCCCACAGTTCCTCTGCGAGTTCCTTGCTCTCTGCTTGCGGAGCAGGAGGAGGGACAATCTTGCCAGGGGGGTCCAAGTACGCTCCCTTGTACTTGTCCCTCTCTGCCTTGACTATCGGGGATGCCGCAGCGAAGGACGATGCGTGTGCGCCCTCCGAAGCTGCAAACAGCAGTTTCCCAACCACGAGCTTGAAGAGGGGCGCAATGATAGGCAGCGTCACGGCGGGGTCCTTCCTGACACCCTCTGTATACCGTCACAGCGCTGTCAGTCCCAGAGCATAGCAGTAAGCAAAAGGCGTCCGCACCTGTGTTGACCGCGCCGGGATGAAGGGTTAGGACGGTGATAGGTATCCCTTCGAAGTCAAGCCGCCTTTGCAGCTGCTTCGCATAGAGCACGTTTGCGAGTTTGCTGTAAGCTGCACAGTCGTCTTGAGCTACGGGCGGATATTGCAAGGGTGCTAGAAGTAGTCACCATATCTATGGTAGTCGGCAAACATGCCGTTTCCAAATTTCTCGTTGATGTCGTTGATGTCGCGGAAGTGTACATCCCGCCCCTTCATTGAACTGATCGATTGTGACGAGACCTGATTGAGATGAGTGAGGGATGTCCTGGAATATATGCGGGTGAGGGCTTACTATGACTATGCGGACATCACTCTGGGGTTTCTTCGCCGTTTCGCTCAGGAGCGGCAGCAGGGCCTTCGTGAAAACAAACGGGCTGATATGGCTGTGGTGATGGTATGAGTATATGGTTAGAGTAGACAGTAGTGATGCACGTACTTGACAAGCATGTTCAGCTGGATGCCTTCGGAATTTCAGTACAGTTCTTGAAGGTGAATAAGGACAGCAACCTACCATATGTGCTGTCAATCTTGTATGGAATGCGCATACTGTGATACACAGCTATCAACATTTAACGCGAAAAGACACCGGAGTACTACTGACACGCCTGCGTTATTCACTGTAGCGGCGTCCGTTAACAGAAGTTGTGGTTGCGAGGAACAGCAAGCGACCTACCGAGAATGTCCAGTTGCTTCTCCTTCGTAAGGAACACCTCCGCGCTCGCTTTCGCCTTGCGCGGGTCGCTCAGGTCGAGCTCAAGCCATTCGAGCTCTCCATTCCCGGGCTGCAGCCCCTCGGCGCGCAGTCGCTCGATGGCGTCTTTGGCACGCTCCTCGCTGCGCGCTGCTATGTAGACCTTCGCGCCGTGCCGCGCAAGGTTATGCACAGTCGCGTAACCGATGCCGCTACTGTTTACATGGCGAAATCGCTCGTAAGCATGCCTTTCGGACAAGGGCGGAACTACACTCACTTGCCACCGGTGACGATCGCGACTTTGCCGGTCAGGTCCGCGAGGTCCTTTGCTGGGTCAAACTTGGGCGCGCTGCCGGAAAACAAACCACCCATGGTGACTGGTCAAGATGTTCAGCTTGCAAGCCATTCAACAGGGGCAAGCGATAAGTTATATGGTCGAGTTTCACAAGCTCCGCGCGAATATATTTCGCGCGTACCCGTAACCCCCCTGACGCGGCCCCGGCCGTGAACGATCGTGAACTGAGAGAAGCTCGGCGCTAAGCGCTAGTCGCGTATCTTGGCCTACTCCGACTCGCGATCGTGTTACCGGCCCGCGTCACCCACATGATGAAGACGCGTCGCGCGTCGCGTATTACTATTATGATATGGAAGGAGGGAGAGAAGCGGAATCCAATGTGGAGGCTTGTCTGGGTCGCGACGGTGCTTCTGGTAGGAGTCGGGCTTGGAATTATAAGACGTGACGCGATCATGAGCTGGGCGCGATACGGATAGTAATACTCCCTTAAAACGACACGTGGAACCGTTGTTACAGATCGAACGACTGCAGGATAGCCTCGGTCGTGGCCCACAACTCCTCCGCGAGCTCCGTGCTCTCGGCCTGCGGAGCGGGTGGGGGGACGATCTTGCCAGGAGGGTCCAGGTATGCACCCTTGTACTTGTCTCTCTCCGCCTTGACGATGGGGGACGCTGCAGCGAATGAAGACGCGTATGCGCCTGCCGAGGCTGCGATGAAGAACTGCCCAATCAAAAGCTTGACGAGTGGTCCGAGGACGGGAATCGACGTGCTAGGGTCCTGCCTGATGCCCTCTACGTGACATCGAAGCACTATCAGTCCCATGTTATAACTAATATTTAGGAAAGTTCCAACCTGTGTTAACGGAGCCTGGATGAAGAGCCATGACGGTAATGGGTATCCCTTCGAGGTCGAATCGCCTTTGCAGCTGCTTCGCGTGGAGCGCGTTGGCGAGTTTACTATAAGCTACACCGTATACTTCAGTATTGTTTAGATGCTGTCGGAATACTGGAAATGGTCACCATATCTGTACATATCGGAAAGCATGCTGTTTCCAAACTTCTCGTTGATATCGTTGATGTCTCGGAAGTGCACATCTCGCCCCTTCATCATTCCGATCGTTTGTGACGAGACCTACATAGGGATTGACCAAGGTTTCATAGATTATATGTCGGAGAGAGCTCAGGCTCACTATAACGATACGGACATCACTCTCCTGTTTCTTGGCCGTCTCGATCAGGAGTGGCAGCAGAGCCTTTGTGAAAACAAACGGGCTGAAGTGGCTGTCGTAGAAAGATGAACTTCCGCGTCAACTAGGCGACAGCGACACTCGTACTTGACAAGCATATTCTGCTGGATGCCTTCGAAAGGTGAGTATGGTCATCGGGGACGAGTATGGGTAACAACTCACCATACGTGCTGTCGATCTTGTAAGGGATGCGCATACTGCGAAGCATACCTATCAGCAACGAAGGCGATAACATGTGGAAATGCTACTTACACGCCTGCATTGTTAACTTGGGCGGCATCTGTTGATGGAAGTCGCAGTTGCAAGGGGTAGTAAGCGACTTACCAAGAATATCCAACTGCTTCTCCTTCGTAAGGAACACCTCCGCGCTCGCTTTCGCCTTGCGCGGATCGCTCAGGTCGAGCTCAAGCCATTCGAGCTCTCCATTCCCGGGCTGCAGCCCCTCTGCGCGCAATCGTTCGATGGCGGCCTTAGCACGCTCCCCGCTGCGCGCGCCGATGTACACCTTCGCGCCCTGTCGCGCGAGGTGCTGCACGGTTGCATAGCCAATTCCGCTGCTGTTTCCATGGCGAAGTCGCTCGTAAGTGAACTTTTGGGACGAGAGGGGGATCGAACTGACTTTCCACCAGTAACGATCGCGACCTTGCCGGTAAGGTCCGCGAGGTCTTTTATGGGATCAAACTTGGGCGCACTGCTCGAGAATAATCCCCCCATGGCGAGTGCTGGGATAGTTCATAAGCAAGTACTCAGGGAGGCAAGTTCTCAGTGAACGTTGAGCGTTGAGGGTCTGTTCACACGTAGCACCGCTGAGTCCCACGCAGTATGCCGCAGTCTGAGACCCTGAGAGAGATGTCGACCGGCCGGGCGGGCTGGGGCCGAACATATTCACACGTACCATCGTGGGTCGCGCGCACACCGTGAACTTGAACTGGGAGCGGCGTTGACGGGACAGCGCCCGCCTCCAATCGATTCCTGAAGGAGTGCCTGCACGTTACCGTCACACTCACATGATCATCGATCAAGACGCGTCGCGCTTCGCGTGTGTTGTAGTGCTTGTCGAGCAACCCGAATCGTGTCGGCCAAGGTTGCAACGATATCGATAGGTGCTGTGAGATACGTAGCACATTATCAGGACAGAACATATTGCTGATCGCGTTTATACAGGCAAGAAGAGCAGATTACAGGAATTACTTACGAAACGTTGCAGGCCCAGATACTTATTTTGTGGTCAGGTAAAAGCCAGCAGTTGGCCATGCGCTGTATGAGCTCAAACTGGAGTGGTATCCCTGTATGATGTGCGATAGTGGCTGAAAGAACATAAGTGCCATCGTAAACTTGAAGTGTTCAGCGCTTACCGATGGGTCAGCTACCGGCAGTCTCGACGGTGTGCGATAATGAACGACGATAGAGCATTAGAAGATTTTGAACGAGTTCGCACAGGTCTCCCTACCACGAGTGGTCGATCGAGAAAGAGAGACGATGCGGAGCACACCCGAGTACACCTCGCAGAATGCAGTGTCTCGGCATCTGCCGGGTGTATGTTTGTGGCTAGAAACGTCGAAAGATTCCTCCTCCCGCACGATCCATGGCCTCGCAAAACACTGAATAATTGGAGACTAAAATTTGGACCAGCAGCGCTACCAGTGCGGTAGCTTTCGTGAGCAGAGTACACCAGAAACAAATAGAAGGATTGTGCCACCTAAGTTGTGTGCCGTTACGTGAGCGGCACACAGCAAAAAGCCGCGTCGTGGCTCTGTCAGACCGGCCTTGTCTTCAGCCATCATCTGCGAGTTGTTTGCAGCTCGCACCCGGCTTCGTATATTTTTCCACACCTCTCGCACTCTGTGCGCACTCACTCCTCGTCCTGAACATCCTGGCTCGTCGCTCTCTGGCACTGGTCCGCGAACAAACCGATCTCGCCCGACATCCTCTTACCCCCATCTCGTCCTGATCAGCTTTCTGCACCTTCCCTCCTTCCGATCTCGGCTCTACCTCTGCTGTACTCTCTATCCGTGAACTGCTCTCTCAGTGGTGGCCTCTGCCTTCCCACAACACATGGTTCCTTCTGCACAGTTGGCCTCTGCCAACCCACCTCCCCAGTCATATGCCGAACGCGCCAGGAAAGCTCAAAATGCAAGGTCTTCCCCTCAGGTAGCGCAACAACGTTCCACATCTCAGAACGCGTCCTCCAGTACTGCCGGCTCAACAACCACCGCTGCGACTAGCTCTGCAGCGGCTCGCCCTGCTGGCCACACGCCTCCTTCCACCGCCCCCAAAGCCTCGCCATCTAGCCATCCCGTAAACGACGCACGATCACCTACGTCCTCGCATCCGCCTCCCGCATCATCATCCAAGCCCACCACTCCTCCCACTGCAGATCACCCCGCCGAACCTAGGTCCAATGGTGACGTAAACCGCAATGGTGACTCTGCGATATCGGCACCGTCTTCTGCTGTCCAAAAACAGGCCTCGGCGCCTTCGGTGAATGTATGGGCCATGCGCAAGGAACAAATGGCGACTCGAGGTATCAGTCAACCTCCTGCAAACGCTACTTTTCCATTGCCGAGCGAGAGCTCCGCTAGTGTTCTGGTGTCATCTCAGTCTAGTTCCAGTCCCTCTATGCTCCTTCCCTCTACTTCCGGTACCTCCAGTTCCTCGAAACTTTCATTGACGGCTCCTGCAAGCAACGGCCACCTGGTGCCTCCTAGCGCCCACGATGACCCTTTCGTCGTGCGGCCAGGCCGTTCACCGCCTATTCTTTCACCGCCCGCGATCGATGACGCTGAGAGCTGGCCTGAAGTAGGGCAGGCAGCAGCAACACCTCCGCATGCCAGTAATAGTGGCCCGGAAGGGAAGACCAAAGAAGGGGAGGAGGACAAAGGACACGAGAGGGAGGCGTCGCAGGGGCATGGTGCAAGAAAGAGTACGTCTTCCTCGCTGCTTTCTCTTCTCTCCATTCTTGTTCGCTATACTTTCTCTACTCCTTTCTCGTTCACGTATCTGTGCTTGTTCAGTCATGTCTTGGTCTTTCGCACAGGCGACTAATGAGACTCTGGTTTGGTGCCCCGCCTTTGCGCGTACCGTGCATCTTCGAACAGGTGAGAAGACGAAGTGGGTTCCAGTACCCCCGGAGGAGCTGCAATTTGAGCGGCCAAACCGCACGCAGCATCAGAGGCCTCGTCCTCCGCAAACCGACCGCCATTCCCGCCCACCCGGCGGGCCTTCTGGTGCACCGTCCACGTCCTCAGGACAAGTATCGCAACAACAAAGTCGAGCACAGTCCTCAGCTGGCATGCGCCCGCCTCCCTCGCACACCGGTTCTGTGTCACATTCCCAGGCGCAAAGCCGGACTGGGAGTGTTCACTCGAGTCCGCGCCATTCCAGCATCCGTGGAGGCGGTAGACGGCTGCCCGACGAGGTTGGCGCACCTCCTTTTGGTGCGAGCAGGAGTATGCGTTCGTCGGGACCGAACTCTCCCGCAGCATTTGCGCAGCCACAGCCGCTGCCCCCGCAGGAGTTCATTCCGGGCGTACGCTCGTTCATCAATACAAACGGCGGACAGGGTGGTTGGGACTCTTCGTTACTCAGCACCATCCCCGACTCCGGCGCGCACGACATGCCGCCCCCAGGTCCGTTTTACCCACCACCCGGCCCGCCGCTCGGCATGTCGCCGTACCACTCACCGCAGCCTGCGGGCTCTCCGGCTCCCAACCCTTACGCACAGCCGCCCATGGTGTACGCTGGCCAGCCAGGCGTCCCTCAGCCTGTCAATGCCCCCGGGTATGGCACCCCACCGTACCCGATGTACCCTCCCTACTCCTATGGCTATCCTCAACCATACATGTACTGGCCTCCACCTAATGGCCCACCACCTCCACCGCCGCCGCAAAGCATGCCCTCCGGTTCACCCGCAATGAACCCTGTACTGCCTGGTGACCTTGGAATTCCTCCGCCTACGATGATGGCGAGGCCTCTTCCACCGAGCGAGTCTGATGCTGTGGCAGGGTACCGTGACGTTGCAGTGACACTGCCCCCCGCCGAGGAAAGTCAGGCTCAACAAAATGGAGGGCAGAGTAGCGAGCGGGGAAGACGAATACGCGAGCTCAGCTTTGGCAGCATCGCTATGCAGGGCACCCAAAGCCCTAGTCCTGCGCCGGGATTACCGAACACGGGCGCTGGGTCTGTCTCCGGAGGCGCTGTTCCGGCGGGCGTATCAGCCGATGAGCAGAGCGGCGAGGACAAGGCAGACGGCAAGGCCTTCGCGGTCTTCTCTATAGGTGTCGCACCTGGAGAGACCGGGCCTGGTCGCTTGCGTTCCCGCACCCATTCGAAAGGTCCTGCCACAACCGTCTCGGCGGGCGGTGAGGGCGAGCAAAGCGGGACGTCGATCGCGGACGCTGTTGCTGTCCTCGCAGACGTCGCTGCAAAAGCGATCGACCTGACCGACCCCACTACGAAGTGGGAGTTTGGCACTACGAACCATGTCGAGGAGCCTGTCGCTGACCGGATCGAGAATGCTCCACCCCCAGTAACAAATGACACGCAAGGGGTCGATGTGCTCGCTCATCATCCGTCTATATCTGCTACGCCATTCGTGCCTATGGGTGCGCACTATGGAGCGGCCCCTTTCGTGCCACCAGTCATCATCCCCGGCGCACCGGTCAACAGTATGCCTAGCGCAACTTCGCCTGTCTTCACACCGCGCCATCCTCCTACGTCCGCCACGGAAGCTGACGAGTGGGAGGTACGCGACTACGGGTTCGGTTTCGGTAGGGGTGGACCTCCAGGAGCGGGACAGCCATCAGGATACCCCCCGCGCGACGACAGGCCGTTCCGTGAAAGACGCGACTTCCAGCCTCAGGGGCCCGACAACTTTGGCAGACCTCGGCGAGGTTCGTATGGTCAGCAGGGTGGGTTCGATCGCGGTGGGTTTGGAGGTCGACGAGGCAGAGGCCTCAGTGGTGGGTATGGTGGACGCGGTTACTCGAACCGAGTCTACTCCGGCGGGCGCGGAGGATACGCGAACCAGGCGCAACAGAGGCAACAGCCGTACGTCCCCCCACCGCCACCACCGCCGCCTCCTCAGCCGGAGGTCAATAGCTACTATGCGCCTCCCATGCCTCCCCTTGCAACCTACATCCCATCGCCGTATGAGGCCTACCCGTACGTCCCGTTCCCAGCACCCCCGCCACCGCCGCAAATGGCAGGGCTGCAGAGCTCGGCGCCCCTCCCTGTCCCGCAGTCGCAGCTATACTTCCCACTCGACTCCACGCGGTACTACCTGCTCGGCCAGCTGGAGTACTACTTGAGCGCGCAAAACATGATGCTGGACTTCTTCCTCCGTCAACAGGTGCGTTGTTGACCTTCCCGAGTTGTGTAGCGCGTGCTGAATGTGTGGCGTGTAGATGGACTCGCGCGGATGGATCCCGATCCCGCTCATCGCATCGTTCAACCGCGTGCGCACGCTGACGACGGACCCGGACCCGCAAGCCGTCTCGGACGTCTTGATGCTCTCGTCGCTGGTGGAGGTCAGGGATGGCCACGTCCGGATGCATGTGTGGGAGCAGTTCGTCCTCCCTACTGCGCACAAGAGCTCGGTGGAACCGGATGAAGGTTATGAAGGCTCGCAAGCCGGTCAAGCGCCGTTTGCACCCGCTGCTCCCGAGGGCACCGAGCTCGAGGCCCCCCACGAACTTCCGGCAGCGAACGAAGCCCACGATGGCGAAGAAGATGAAGAGGAGGATGTTGAGTTCGTCCTTTGAGGCCATCATTCCTCTTTCCCCCAGTCGGTGGGTACGCTGGGTCCGGCCCACCCCATCCCCGTTCGTAGACCGGCAAGCACAAACGGCTTCCGCGTATCATTCCTTCATGGACTAGTGCAGCTCGTCACGGCGCCTCTCCGTCCCTTCCTACGTCAGTAAATGCTCGCTCAGGTCGGGCACACCGTACATATTGTTCTCACTATCCGTATCACTCTTATGCTCTGCTGTTCTCTAACGTCTACTATCGTATTCTCGGACGCTACCACCACCCTCACGCACGCATCTCCTCTCCTCATCCTCCCTCCACGTCCTTCTGTTTATACCTTCGTGCCCTAACAACCGCCACACTGCGCCTCCGACTATTCGCCCCTTATTCTGTTTCTCCCGTCTCGTGTTCCTGTTGGGCCTCTTCAGATCCTGTAATCATACCTTGTCAAGGGTACACATCTCTTCTCTTCGTACAGTTGGCGCTCACGCGGCCCGCTTCGGTCTTGACCCACATCTCCCATTTCACTCATCCCTTGTCCCACCATCCCACCGCCGCCCCGTCTCTGGTCTCTACGTGTCATGTCTAGTACCCTACTATCCCGCGTCTTCTTGCATGGTGTGTTCTGATCTCGCAATACACAAGTATCTTGCTCTCTAACTCGAGCCCCTTCAGCTGACCGTCCTGTATATCCATACGATCAATTCCCACTTGTAATCATACGGTTAGCCGACCGCCACATCAGCGCAGCTGCCTCTTCCGTCTAGCTATACTTGAGCTATACGAGTACCCCGACTCGGAGCACCGGCATGACTAGCCAAGGTGAGTACAATCGTTGTTCTTGGATAATCCTCTCTCCTTCCGTTGATCTCGTGGTACCTGTAGGTTAGTCGCGCATGATACCGGCGTCCGGTAACGTCCGGTGCATGTTCGATCGGTCCGGGGTACGTATTGTGTATGCAAGCTGCGTCGCCTCAACATATCATGAGTCCTTGGTCCAACAGCCAGATCAATCTAAGCGCCGACTTGTGTAGGTTCGAACTTCGATGGCCCATCATCTTTCAAATTCGACGCTGACGCACCCGCCACAGAAACACAGCGCGACGACAAATGACCCCGGCGCGTGAGCCGGAAACACGCCACCGTATGTTCTGACATGCCCCGCCCCTGGCCGCGCGCGGCCACTAGTCGGGGGAGCGCGACGCTGTGCCAAGACACGGTGTGTCGCGCGATCTGTTTCGTGATCCATCGCGACGAGGAGGGCGGCGCTGGGTGATGCCGCCCCCGCAGGAACGGTGCGCCCCAGGGGATCACGAAGGCAGAAACGAGCCGGCGGGCTATCAGATCCCGTATCAGCGATCCTCAGGGAACGTGCTGTGTCGCGCGACCGCGTCGAATTTCCGGGTCCGCCGCCTTCGCGCGGGGCTAGCATGGAAAAGCCCCCTGCGTCGCGCGAAACGCGCCTTGGACGTACGCACCACCCTACCTTGACTACCACCACCACCACCCCCGCGCGCGCCGACACACATGACCACCGGGCTCTCTGCGCTGAACTGCTACCGCCCAGGGAGCAGCATGGACCTGGACAACGACCAGCGCACCATGCCGGAGAGCAGTACAAGCGGACGGAGGCGGGGCCCCGCCTCGGCGCAGCCGCAGGAGAACGTGTGGCCGCCATGGCCGCCGAGGAACGAGTCCGAGGTCGAGAAGGCGGCCCGCCTGGAGGAGGAGCGGGAGGCGAAGCGCGTGTCCGACGCGATCGACCGCGCCCTCGAGTCGGAGCGGCAGGCGCTGCGCCGCCCGCGCCGCGGAGACATGAAGCTGCTCTTGCTAGGTGCGTGCCGTGCATGACGCCACGCATCACAGTGTGTGTCGTGCACTACTCACCACTCGATACCTGTGCCGCAGGCCAGTCGGAGTCGGGCAAGTCGACACTCCTGAAGAACTTCCAGATCCAATTTGCGCCCGCGGCGCTGCGCGCTGAGAGCGCGGCCTGGCGCGCCGTCGTCCACCTCAACCTCGTGCGCGCGGTGAACTTCATGCTCGACGTGCTGACGCAGCCGGGCGCCGCAGCGCCCGCGTCGCCGCCACCAATGCAGGCGTGCGACGCAAGCCCGACGGTGACCGCGTTCGCGCACCGCATATCAATGACCCCGCAGCCGAACAGCGACCTGCGGCGGCTCAAGCTTGCGCTGTCGCCGCTCCGGCAGGTCGAGATGATCCTCGCGCGGCACCTGTCCGCGGACGAGGCCTCTGGGGCGGCCCCAGGGGAGAAGGAGCCCGCGGCGGTGCACCGGCGGCGGGCGGGGGAGGTGACGATCCGCGGGGGGCATACGTGGCGCGCGCTGCTGCAGCAGAAGCAGGAGCCGGAGGAGGGGCGCAGCAGGTATTCTGAGGGCCTTGCGGACGACATGGAGAACGCGCGGTTTGTGCTGGATGCGTGTCGGACGGACGTCGTGGCGATGTGGACGAGCCCGGCCGTGCAGGCCGCGCTGCGCGAGGAAGGCGTGCTCGTCGAGGACCAGGCGCACTTGTGAGTAGTACGCTTGCGGCGTGTTTTCTATCTTTGGGGGGCGAGGCTGAACGGTACCGGTGTGCCGTGCGCAGTTTCTTGGACCACGCGGACCGCGTGATGCAGAGCACCTACGAGCCCACGTTTGGTATAGCCGTCCGGTTGCTTGCGCGGTAGAGGATATGCCGTGATGTTCTTCCTAGATGACATACTGCGCGCACGACTGCAGACGATGGGCGTGGAGGAGCACCATCTTATCATGGAGACCGGTGAGTAATGTCTACTCGGCCCACGTGATGGATTGTGACGGCGATTTTTGAACACGCAGGGGCGGAGAATGGCCAGCATTGGACCTTCTACGATGTAGGCGGGGCACGCGGGCAGAGAGGTGAGTGTTCTGCATTGGTACCATGATCGATATAATTAAGCTAATTGACAGAGTCATGGGTTCCATTTTTCGACCACGGTGAGCAGAGAAAAATACGCTAACTTCGAACGCTTCACGACGTGACATCCTTAGTGAACGCGATTATCTTTCTGTGTTCGACGGCGGGATTTAACGAGGTTCTGGTTGAAGACCGGGCCATCAACCGCCTGGTACGTCTGGTGATACACAAGAGTTGGTGTGACTGCTTACGGCTGCACGGCATTCAGATGGACTCCTTCAACGCGTGGAAGACGGTCTGCTCAAGCCCGCTGCTCGCATCGGTTCAGTTCATCTTGCTGTTGAACAAGACCGATCTTCTGGACGCCCGGCTCAAATCCGGCATGCAGTTTTCCACCTATGTAGAGAGCTACAAAGGGGAGAATGATCGGGAGCATGTCACTGACTGTGCGTCTGGATCTACGTTTTACCGTCGGCGCTATGCGCCACTGACATTCTGCGGACAGACCTGAAACGAAAGCTTGCTGCGATTCACCGTCACCATTCGCCGCAGCAGCGGAAATTACATGTGCATTGCACATGTGCCATCGTATGTTATGCTCACGTCGCACGAGGTTCAACTGGTTTAACCGTTGCTCATCGGACAGGATATTGACAACACATCGCCCATCTTAATGCGCAGTGGGTTGCCTTGCGCCTTACGTGGTTGTTCACGCTAATTTTCATGTTGCATGCAGTACGGGATACTATTCTGGTCAACCATCTGGCTGCGGTACAGCTGATATGAAGCATCCCGTGGTTATGGGCTGTTGGTCTCTCGTGCGCAACCAGCGCGCGTGTATTAGTAGATCGCATGTATCGTTGTAGGCCTTTCCTTATCTCAATGGACTAGCTCAGCTCTCCTCGCCATATATTTCCGTATGGCACAACTGTCCCCACTACTTAGTAATGTCACCCCTCCTAAGTACTAAGTATGCGCTTGTAGTATCTTGAATATGTGCCATGGCTACCGCTATTCTGACTCGCCGCGCAGGCGAAGCGCGATAAGGAACCACGCTGTTCACGCTGCCTCAGCTGCGCGGGGAACGCCACAGACGCGTTTAACCAGTTTTGACGCGTGACGAAGCGCGTGTGTCACCGTCACGTAAGGGCTACGTCAGAGTTCCTGGGCTGGGCCGGGCGGTGCCGCTGCGCTCGACTCGGACTCCACCCGCGCGGACCACGACCGTTTGCTCTCGACGCTCATCTGCTCTCTACCGCCCTCCATCCACCGTACACTCACCGCCCGCAAACCGATATTCACCATGGTCCGAGGCTCTGACATTCTCCTCATCGTCGTGCGTACCCCCTGTCTCCAGAGACGCACAAGACGAGACCCTCATCCGCCCTGCACAGGTCGCTATTCTTTTCCCTCCCGCTGCCGCGGCGTTCATCACAGGCTGCAGCTGTGACCTTCTTATCAACATTCTGCTTACCCTGTGAGTAAATGGCTTTGATTGTCTGAGAGAAACGGGACTTACGATGCGTTTTCAGTCTCGGATACCTCCCGGGCCATCTGGTGAGTACCAGCCGACTGATACATGACGTACACGCACTAAACGCTCGTTTACAGCATGCCTTCTACCTGATATACAAGAAGATGCAAGCGGAGGAGCGCTACGGCCGTGGGGGCTACATCTGTAAGTCCAGCGTCTCGCGCGGGCGGTCCTATGGCGGTTCTAAAACAAGTCTCCGCAGACGTCGGGAACGGCGAGTACCAGCCCGCCCCTGGCTACGCCCAGCCCGGCATCGTGCCCCCTGGCCAGCCCAACTACGGCGCCACCGGTGGCAACTACGTCCACTAGATGCCCCGTGACGAGCATGGCTTCGTTACCCCCAGGGACGATGTTCATAACGCCCCTTATTCCTCGTTGCATGTACACGACGAATTGTAGAACTATTTGATTGGATACCTAGTCTCTCATCTTCTCCTTTGATTTCGTGGTGCATGCTTGAACAAGAGTTGCTTGAGCATGGTGCGTACGTGCGAGATTCTTTGCGGCTAGATTCGGCTGACGCAAGGTACCATAGACAGCGCAGCTTTGCCCTGGCGCTTAGGTTGTAAATTCATCCACGACTGATACTCCATATAGAGCGTCGTTCATCCGCACGAAAATATTCATGCCGTCCTGCAGGCCTTCGCCGCAGGAAGCAGGAGTATCCCTGCCTCAGAAAGACGTCCATGGGAGTTGCATTTTGAACGAGCATCTACGTGAACAATAATGAATAAGATGTAAGTATCTTACTATCTGTCTGATTCTGGACGAATGGAGGGATACTGATCAGTCTGCCGCTGGCGCTACAGGTCGCCCGTCTGAGGGCGGGCGAGTCGTAGTATTTCATGGAGGGCGCGACATATGTGACGGGGGTGGAGAACGTGGCGGGACGACAGCGCAAACCGGCGGCGCGTACCTGCTTCTCGCCCTAGGGAGATGTAGCGGCAGATGCAGAGTCATAGTACGCTCCCTGGGCTTGCACGCAACCATGGTGCAACGGAAAAGGCTGGTTTTCCCTGTGAGTGTTGACAAAAGGTAAGGTAGACAGCGCAGCTTCGCTTTTAGTCTGCGACGCGGTGACTATTTGCACCACTGATGGAGTGCGGTTCATCTGCAGGGAGCGGCCATGCTGTCCAGCAAGCTTTTGCAGGAAGCAGTGTCTCTCAGAAAGGCGTCTGGGGGAGGTGCGTTCCACGCGCGCATACACTCGAAAAAGAATGGTTAAGATGTAAGCCAACCTTACCATTTGGACGGCAGGAGGGAAACTGACTATTTTTTCGCTGGGGCTACAGATTTCCCCGTCATAGGGCGTGCGTGTCGGGGGGCGCGATACGTGCGACGGGGTAGGGGAAGCCGCGGCATGACAGCGTAAACAGGCGACGCGCATCTGCTTCTGGCCTCAGGTGCAACGGCATGTGCGGAGTTCTACGCTCCTTAGGCTTTCACGAAACAATCGCGCTACGGTCGAGGCGGGTGCTTGCTGTGACAGCGCGGTCGCACCCGGCACGCTCCCATGTAGCGGACGAGTCCATCGACACCGTGCCACCGTCACTCGGCGTCTGCTCCATATCTGTGCGGGTCACGCAGAGGGCGCTGCACACAGTACGCACAAAGGGCGCGGAGGTGGACATCGCGCCGTCTGTTCACAGTACCGCGATCGCGGAAAGCATCACACAATCGTTGGCGGACACTCGGATGTATGCGGAAGGTGATAGAGCTCGTTCGCGACATTCGATGCCACGCTGACAACTTCACGCTACCCCAAGGAACAATGGATGCCATGCGGTCGATCTAGCCACGAGCTTCCTGCTCGAAATTGGAATACGGGGGGTGGGACAATGAGAAATACGGCTCAAACCCCGCCGCCCCGCGGCCTTCATAAGCGCCCTCCCCGTGGCTATATATCCAGGCCAGCAGGCTCTCCTCCTGCTCATCCCCACCTCCACCTCCCACCATCACTTCGCGCAAAGGCCCCCGCGCTCGGTATCCGCGGTATGTACTTTATTCGTATGCCGAGTTTCCTGCTCATGGGGCAAGCAGCGGCCGGTCATCGTAAAATCTGGTACTGCAACCACGCCGCCTACCATGCTCCCCCTAGCGGTTCAAACCGCTCCCGACGTCGCCCCAGGATCTGAATATGAAAGGGACAGACCATGCGACTTCACGCAGTTTCTCCCTGTAGAAATACTGGCAGAGATCTTCAACCTCGTGCGGGACGACGGTGCGGACGATGGCTGGCAAACAATCGCTTGGGTCGACAGTCGATGGCGGGCAGTCGCTCTAGGTGATGTCAGATTATGGAAGAGACTCTCACTCAACCACAAACATTCTTACGAGGATGCCATAACGCTCCTCGGGCGTTCGGGAGCGGTGGCGGGCTTGGACCTCACATTCGATCTCAACCGGCTTCCGTTCGACACCGCCCTGTGGCTGATTTGGTCGACGCAGCAAGTTGTTACGGGTGATAGGATGCGCAAGTTGACGGTACACGCGCGTGGCGAAGTATCCGACTCGGTCCTCTTCCACTTCCTGCAGGACTTCCAGGCTCCTCGTCTCGAGAGTTTGACTCTCGGCGACATGGCCCGCGTACGTCACTGCACCAGTACCGAGGCAAGACACCGCCTCAGCACCGAAACGCAAAACGAAAGCAATACCCAAGTGCGTCCTGAAGACAACAACGAGGAGCCATCATACGATGAGCCTGACGTTGGGGTGATCTTCAGCGTGACGCTTCCCGAGCTCCCAGAGCTGAAGGAACTCCGCATCCTGGGGTACTTGATCCTCGCCCCGCCTCCGACGCTCGCGCAGCTGACCACTTTGGAGCTATACCACAATTCTTCTTGGTCCTTCTCCGAGGCTGCACGTCCTGTAGCGGAAGACTATCTCCGGACTCTCCTCGAGTCCTGTCCCAACTTGGAGAGGCTCGTCCTGGACGACTGCATCGCAGACTTCCTTGTCGACCTGGACTCGGACTCGATGGTCGTATTCCCTGCACTGCGATACCTGGAGGCTACACACATTACCCCGTACCCGACCGTCCTCTGTAATACAATAGTAATGCCAGAAACCGCGGCCATCCATCTCCGCACGCACCTCGACCCCGATTCGCGATCAAGCGCGTACATGCTGCCGTTCGACGAGGTCGAGGGCCCCGGCGCCTGGCACCCTCCTTCATTGGATACCACCGTCGCGCTCGCCTTCCACGCGCACGCCAACCAGTCAGTGCAGGGCTGGACGACTCCCTACCCCAACGGCAAGGCCCCCGCCTGGTCCTTCACGGGCCTGATGGACTTCGTGGGCGCGCACAGGGCGCGCGAGCTCCTGCGGCCCGCCCTCCGCGACCTCCCATACACCGTCGGCTCCCCGCGCCGTATCGTGCACCTCGAGGTGCACCTCCACTACACCCTGGCCGCGCGCGTGCGCGCCGCGGACTGGCGCCGGCTCCTGCGCGAGTTCCCCGCGCTGCGCGTGCTCCGCATCGGGGGCGAACGCGCCGCGCAAGGGTTTTTGGCGGCGCTGCCGCCCGCGCCACGCCAGTGCGACGGGGAGGAGGCGCGCAAGCACACTGGGCTCCCGCCGCGCCTGCATGTGTTCGAGCTGTGTCTGGACGCGCTGAGAGGGGACACGTGCGGGGGCCTCTTGCGGATCGCGTACGCCGTGCCTGTGCTGCGTATCCGCCTTCCGGCAGAATCGCGTTGGAAGAAGGGCAACCTACGGGTGAAGACGTGGGCGTGGGGAGTCACGTTAGCGCAATCTGTGAAGCATCTTTGGGAGACGAGGGTCCGCATGGTGTATGGCAAGCGCTGCGAAACGTGTCAGTGCGCGGAGGATCCGTCACGGGTGGAGGACGAGGACGAGGACGAGGACAAGGAGGAGGAGGATCCTGACTCTGAGTCCGACGAGGATATCGCCTTCCGCGGGCGCGAGGAAGAGGAGGACGGATGGATGCCATCGGGTATCCCGGTCCGGTATGGCCCGTCGGCTCAGGACTGGGAGCTTTTTGAGTTGGACGAGTTCGAGGAGTCGCCAACGTCGCACGTCGAAGATGACCACAAGACGGAGGAGCGTTACGTTCCGGGGGCTGCCTGGACGCGTGCGCACCTTCGAGTTGCGTGTCAAGCACTCATTGTGCACATCTTGGAACTAGCCCACCCGGGTGCATGCGCTCCCGCGAGACCTTCGAATTCTGGACGAGGAGCAGAACAACGCAGAAAGATTTGGGGGATGCCAACGATGACAACTCATGGTTATCGTAAACATCAGCAGGGATAGTACTTGGGATAGTACTTGGTTGAACGATACTGGAAATTGGATGAATGGGACTTGTAGATTGTGATGGACTAGTGGTTTGTGTCTGTACATGTGTCTCAAATTGCGCACTGGGAGTTTGTGTGCCGGAAACAGAAATTGTATTAAGACGATACTATAAAGGACTCTGCGTACAGGATGTGCCACGACTTCCAGAGAACTGTGCTTCACGGGCACAGAGGTGCAGAAGATAGCAGTGTTGAGAAGAAGAGGGTCATTATCGCACCAAAACTTCAGAAACTGCGGTAGGATAAGCCGCTGAACCTGTATATGAGGGTGCTGTGAGAGACGTGGTTAACTTACGATGTCAAGATGTCGCAGAACGACGAGAAGATGGAGCACACAAGACGAGGGCCTCCGAGGGAAACTGGGATGTGATTGAAGCAGATCAAGAGTACAGGAGAAGCTCGAGAGAGATGTGCCTTCCGTGACAAACCTCTTTACCTTGGAAGAGAGGCATTGAAGTAATATAGGAAGAAGTCGGTCTTGCACCAAGAAGCCACTTCAGGGGCTGCGGTCGAGAGTGCCGCTGCGCCTGTACACAAATGGTGCTGGAAGAAAAAACTTAGGCGCGCGCGACGCGAGGACCATATACTCCGGCGGAGATCGAAAGCGTGCCACTCCGCCCGGACGCGTCGACGCGTCTAGCGCTCAGGCGCGTCCAGCCACTGCGCGCCCCCGCCGTGCACGCCCTCCCTCTCTACTCTCCTCCAAACCTCCACCATGGCGCTCATGTACGGGAAGGAGAAGGATGCGGAATACGAGATTGGTACGTCCATACTGCTGTAGACAATATCCGCAACGCTAGAACAAAGCGCATATACAGACAACTCCTCGCACCCCGGCTTCTGTTCCTTCTTCACGAAACTCCCGGCCAAAAGCCCCGACTCTGGAACCGTCCGTCTGTTCTACAGGAACGAGTACTACTCAGTACACGGCCCCGACGCGCTCTACGTAGCCACCCATGTCTTCCGCACCAACTCAGTCATCAAGTACCTCGGCGGTCGTGCAGGCTTGCCTAGTGTTACTTTGAGCGAGAGTCTTGCGAAGACGTTCTTGAGAGACGCGCTGACGAGTAAGCAACTCAAAGTGGAGATATGGGTTCCCGAAGCGGGCCAAGGAAAGAAAGCTACCAAATTCGTGCTTGACAAAGAGGTGTGTCCCCCTTCCGCAGCGCTTCTAAGTTATGGACGCTCACCGCGTAGTAGGCTTCTCCCGGAAACTTGTCGGCGGTCGAGGACCTACTCTTCGTGAACACGGATATTGTCTCTGCGCCCATAGTCATGGCCATCAAGATGGCTAGCGCGCCAGTGACCGCGGGGAACAATGCAGCGAAGACCAAGACGATCGGTATAGCATACGCAGATAGCAGTACGCGAGAGCTCGGGGTTGCCGACTTCGTAGACAACGATATCTTCTCAAATACCGAGGTATGTCTTACCGGGTCATGTCTTCTTTCGAGTGCTGAGGTGGCTTTGTCTTGGCTCGTGCCGTACATAGACTCTCATCATCCAACTCTCAGTGAAAGAAGCAATCATACCGACCGGAACAGCTTCTGGGACCACCGAGCGTGACTTCGACCTTAAGAAACTCAAGGAGGTCTTGGACCGCTGTGGTGTGGTCATTACTGAGCGAAAGCCAAGTACGGACATGATGGACACCAGCGAAGCGTTACGACTCACCATCACGTTACAGGCGACTTCATGACAAAAAGCATCGGCGATGACCTCCTTCGATTGCTGAATCCAAGCTCCACCCCGTCCTCCTCTAGTTCGGATGCCTCTGCAACGATTCGTGCGCCGCATCCCCAAGAGTGCATATACTCACTTGTGCTGACACACCGCGCGCAGCCCAACTCCAGCTCCCCTCGGCCCCAGCAGCATTGTCTGCTTTGGTCTCGTACCTCTCCCTCCTCTCGGATACTTCCAACCATGGCGCATGGAGCATACGCACACACGACCTATCACAGTATATGAGGCTGGATGCTAGTGCATTGCGTGCACTCAATTTGACCGAGGCCCCAGGGAACATCGTACGCGAAGCACTCGATGGTCCCGTTGATGCTTACTGACAACACTGAGCAGGGTTCGAACAAGAACACGACATTGTTCGGCTTATTGAACAAGTGCAAGACGGCACAAGGGTCAAGGCTTCTCGGGAGCTGGCTCAAACAGCCTCTTGTAAACCGTCATGAGATCCGTAAGTCATGCTATCCTCAGTCGGGGCGCTAGCTGACATTTTACGTGTACAGTGAAGCGGCAGAGTCTTGTTGAAGCATTCTTCGATGACGCCAACTCCCGTCGAATCCTCCAAGTGAGATATTGCCCCATGCTCTTGCGGTTTAGAGCCTTGCTGAATGCACACTTGCGGTCTAGGATGACTACCTCAAGCTCATGCCAGACATGCACCGCATCTGCAAGAGATTCCAGAAATCCGTCGCTTCGTTGGAGGACGTCGTCCGTGTATATCAAGCCGTGCTGAAAGTATGTCATCGTCTTGAGCTACATTATTCATCCGCAGCTAACGCGCCATTCAGCTCGAGGGCCTCATCAGTACTATCGAGGGAATGGACACAAGCTCCGAGGACCAAAAGGCGCTCCTCGAAGAAGCCTACCTCGTCAAATTCCGCGTACGTCGGGCTTCTCTTCACCTTCTCTCCGCCCTTCTCACTGACTGACCCGTCCGACAGGAATACGACACGGCGCTGAGCAAGTACTCGGAGATGGTGCAGCAGACGCTCGACCTCGACGAGCTCGAGCACCACAACTTCGTGATCAAGCCGGACTACGACGACCGCCTACGCACGCTCGCGGACAAGCTCGGCGAGGTGCGCGACGGGCTCGACGCCGAGCACCGCAAGTCCGGCAAGGCGCTCGGGCTCGAGCTCGACAAGAAGCTACACCTCGAGAACTCGCCGCAGTACGGGTACTGCTTCCGGGTTACGAAAGCTGTGCGTACTGAGTTCTTCGCGACGCGCAGTATGACTGATAAGTGGTGGGCGGATAGGATGGGAAGGCATTGACAGACGACAAGCGGAGGTGGCAAGAGCTTGGCACGCTGAAGAGCGGCATCTTCTTCACAACGTCCACTCTGAAGGAGCTATCGACTGAGTACACCGAGCTCACGCAGCAGTACTCGCGCACGCAGAGCGGACTCGTGAAGGAGGTCGTGAACATCGCATGTAAGCGTATGCGGACTATCAGGGCGTGCGCATGTGGCTGACAACATATAGCAACCTACACGCCTATATTGGAGGCTTGGAACAACGTCATCGCTTATCTCGACGTCGTCATCAGCCTTGCCCACGTTGCCGTCAATGCGCCCGAGGCGTATGTCAAGCCTGAGATTCTAGAGAAGGGTCAGTTCGGAAGGGATCCTGACTGTCGTATAGCGTCGTTGAAACATTTGCCCAGGGTCTGGTAATCTTGTCCTGAAGGAAGCCAGGCACCCATGCCTCGAGGTGCAGGACGACATCAGCTTCATTCCGAACGACGTTGAGATGATCAAGGGTGGGCTCATTATAATTAACAACGTTTCTCGGCGCAAATGGCTCACATAACAATTTGCAGATGATAGCGAGTTCCAAATCATTAGTGAGCCTCCACGTACGCCATTTTTCTCCGCGTACTTAACGGTGTCTCGCAGCTGGTCCCAACATGGGCGGAAAGAGTACATACATCCGCCAGGTCGGCGTCATCGCGCTCATGGCGCAGACGGGCAGCTTTGTCCCCTGCTCGGAGGCGCACGTGCCGATATTCGACTCCATCTTGTGCCGTGTTGGTGCTGGGGATAGCCAGCTGAAGGGCATTTCGACGTTCATGGCGGAGATGTTGGAGACTGCGACCATTCTCCGGGTATGTGTTAGTGAATTTGTGACATCCATCGAGTGCTCACGTGTCGCGCATGCAGTCCGCGTCCAAGGACTCGCTGATCATCATCGACGAACTCGGAAGAGGTATGTTCCTTCGTGATGTCTCCTTACTGCATATGTTGACAGGGGGACAGGGACGTCGACATACGACGGATTCGGCCTGGCATGGGCCATCTCTGAGTACGCTTGCTGCTAATCACCGACGACCTCACATCTGACAACGACACGCATACAGGCACATCGCGTCCCAGATCCACGCGTTCTGCATGTTTGCGACCCACTTCCACGAGTTGACCGCGCTCGACCAAGAGATCAAGCATGTCAAGAACCTGCACGTCGTCGCCCATGTCTCCGACGCGGACGCGGAGGGTCGCGATCGCGATATCACGCTCCTGTACAAGGTCGAACCCGGTAGGAGTCCTCTGCTTGCAGTTTGAGGTCGTCGTCCTAACTTTGTTACAGGAGTGTGCGACCAGAGCTTCGGTATCCACGTCGCGGAACTCGCCAACTTCCCCGAAAGCGTCGTGAAGGTGTGTGCACACTTACGGATGTGCTTGACTGCGGGTCACTGACATGCGCTCCCGTAGCTCGCGCGACGGAAAGCCGACGAGCTCGAGGACTTCAACGCCGACAAGGGCGAGCCTGAGCTCCCCGCGGAAGTCGTTGAGGAGGGCACGCAGATCGTCGAGGATCTGCTTCGTGCGTGGGCAACGACCCAGGGTGGACATGACGGCGAGGACGTCGTGATGGGCGACGAGGAGGCGTCCGAGGAGGCGCAGCTGGAGGAGCTGCGGCGCTGCGTGGAGCAATTCCGCCCGAAGATTGAGGGCAATCCGTGGGTGCAGAGTGTGCTAGCGACGCTCTAGATGTTGTCGCGTTTGTGTTCGCTTGATCTCGTTGTTTGTAGCTATCGTACTTGCGGTGTTGTCCCTTTGCTAATAACTCTCGTGCTGCATTTGCTCGCTCGCTAATCCTGAGGTCTCATCATGAACTCTGAACGTTGAAACATTAATCGCTGGTAGGTCCATCACAGTGATCGAACTAAATTACGGGGACAGGAAACTCACATTTGATACTGAGGCAACTTGGCCCAGTCGCGTGGATCGGATGAGGGAAATGGGGCATACACGAAGAACAAGCAAACCTCTCCCCGCAAACCTCCGTAAACTCGAATACTGCGTTGTGAGTCATCGGTGAAAGGAAAGAAATGGCCTAGGGACTAGGCGAGAGCGGGGGGAGCGCTTTCGGGAGCCGGGGCTTCGGCGGAAGGCGTATGCGGCGGGGCTACGTCTGGAGCGGTGGTAGTCTCGGCCTCCTTAACAGGAGAAGCAGGCGCTGCGGAAGCAGCTGCGCGCGATGGTGGGTCCTCAGTAAGAACAGGGGCTTCGGGCTGCTCAGCAGGAGAGGCGGGAAGGGATGTCCGCCCAGCAGGAGCGGCGAGAGGGCCCGGGGGAGCCTGCTGAACAGGAACAGGTGCTGAGAGTTGAGTGGCGGACTGTGGGTTCTGCTCAGCGGGCGTGATTGTTTGCTCAGCAGGGGCAGAGGGAGTGGGCGTCTGCTGGGTAGCGGTTGCGAGCGGCCGAGTCTGGTCAGCAGAAGCGGAGGGGTCTGCGAGCAGGGCGGTCTGTTCAGCGGGGGCAGTGGGAGGTGGTGTCTGCTCAGCAGGAACAGGTTCTGCGGGTTGAGGGGCGGGCTCGGAGGCCGGCTCAGCGGTGGCCGGGTTTTTCTCAGAAAGAGTGGTACCGGTGGGAGTATTGGTTTGCTCAGCGGAAGGAACAGATGTTGTGGATCGAGTAGTAGGCAAGGGGGTCTGCTCGCCATGACTAGTGGGCGAGGACGTCTGCTGAACAGCAGTACTATCATCTTGCTCAGCAGGACCAGCAGGAATGACCAGTTCCGCAGAAAAAGGAACAGGCACTGTGGGAGGAGCGGCCGGGGGCCCGGGGGCTGTCTGCTCAGCAGGGTCGGCGGGCGAGGGGTCTTTAACAAGAGTGGTAGGCGAAGGCGTTAGCCCGACGGGAGTAGTGGGGGTGTCGGTTTGCTCAGCAGAAGAGATTGTTGTGTATTCAGAGACAGATGAGAGCGTATGCTTAGCAGAAGGGGAGGGAGGGGGCGTCTGTTCAGCGGGAACAGGTGAGGCGGACGCGGGGGCCTCGGCGGGCACAAGCGCTTGGCCAGGAGAAGTGACGGGAGGGCTCGGCGGCTGCTCGGCAGGAGCAGCGGGCAAGGGGATCTGTTCGGCAAGAACAAGTGCTCCAGGTTGAGTGGCGGGCGAGGGAGTCTGCTCGACAGGGGTGGCGGGAGCGTCGGTGTGCTCAGCAGAGGAAACAGCCTGAGGTGCATTGGGCTGCGCGGCGGGAGCGGGAGTTCCCTCGGCAGGAGTAGAAGCGCGCTCAGTGGAAGGGACAGACACTATAGGCTGCACGTCAGGAGCGGGGCTGTGCTCAGCCTGAGGAGCCGAGGTTTTCTGGGCAGGAGCGACGGTTTGCCCAGCAAAAGAAACAGGTGGTACGGTCTGAACAGCGATGGCAGGTTGTTGCTCAACAGAAAGCACAGGCTCTATGGGCTGAATGAGAGGGTGCTCGGCGGGAGTGGGAGGTTGCTCAGCAGGTGCGCGAGGACGCTCAGCGCAAGGAACAGGCGCTATGGGCTGAATAGCCGGGGTGTAGGTTTGCTGGGCGGGATGTCCCGACTCTCTGCTCCTGCTGGGGTGAGAGCATGGAGGTGGCCCATCCTCAGGAGTAGGACGTTTCACCAAGCCTGCACTTTCACTGTGCACCTGCTCATTCTCCGTGACTTTAGGTGTAGGAGGGCTGTCGCCGGACCCCTAAGAATGATCATGAATTATGAGCTCTCCGACCCTAACTGCAACACTACCCGAGACACACCCCAGTCTTCTGGTCGGCATCACCCTGGCGACCGACCGTAATCCTCCCTTGCGTTCCTCGAGATATGAATAGTGGTGGTTGGGCCTATCTCGGACAGGACCCTCTTCCAGATCGGCTTGTCTGTCTGGATTTGTTCGCCGACCACCGTGTCTGCATGGACCACGTAGATGGAGAGGACGGGGTCGAGGTATTTCTCGTCGGGTTCAGCCCGCATTCCAATGCTGCGTGGCGCGATATGCCGATGTGAGCGGCTGATGCCACAAGGTATAAAATACAGATGCTACGCACCGAAGGTTCTTCCAAGTACGAACATCATGGATGTCACCTGATTTCATCATGTACCCTGTCGCAGCGGTGCATAAGTCTCAACGCTCAGGCAACCGTGAATAGTATAAACTCACCGAAGGAGACGGTCACGGTGCGGTCGGTTTCATTGACTGCAGCGACGGAAGATGACTTCTCGTAAGGAGTAGGACCCTAAAATAATTATGAGCGAAGGTTTTTGATCCGACGAAAGAAAGGCACTCACGCGAAAGACGTAGAGCGGAGGCGACCCGGATTCCGTAAGTTCCGTGACGAGTGAGGTCCTCTCACCGGGCTAGGAGAGTATATGATTGGCATGGCTGGCAATTGTGAGGTATTGACTGAAAATCTAACCTGGACTACTTTCTCTGCTCCGCTTATACACTCGCTCGGGCTTGTATCAATCTGATGCATGTGAAAGGCCATTCTGCTCATGCCATAAGCTTAGCAGAGCAATGTACAGCTTCAGAAAGCACTACTGACCTTCCGTTCCAAACGTAGGTCGATTTGGAGGGTTCTATACATTGAAGGTGCGATTATAACGGCAGACTGATAGCGAAAATTCGATGGTCAACTAACCAGTAAAGGACAAAGACGTCCTGTTTGAGGCGGGAATGGTGAGACATTATCAAGCAGAGATCACGGATATCAACTGACTTCCATATGATAGGACGTTCGTGCACGGTCGGTGAGACGGGGTCCCCACCCGTGAGGTAGAGCAGTAGGGTGCAGGCGACATCACCACCTAGCTTGCTGCTGAAGAAGTTTGTATCCGCTATATTAGCACATGTATATGAAGTTCTAAGGCAAAGGGAGACATGCCTCTCGAAATTCAAGATCTTTGACTGGAGGGACATTTGGAAAAGATGAGATGAGGAGGAGGGGATGGGTAACAAGCGACTATGCTGGTGTTTAGAGCTGCGTATCTGCTGAGGAGAAAGGCTCAGAGTCGCAAGTTTATATATGACTCAGAGTCGCCGTAGCGATCACCAAAAAAGAATAATGTTCAATGCGAGGTACGCACGTCGAATATCCGAAGCTGCGAATGCCAGGGTATCATGCTTCGTATCTATCCAACTAGGGCCTTGATGACGGGAAGGTGGACCTGCTCATGACAGCCTTCGTCGTCCAGAGCCTAGCAATGCAGCCCTCACGGTTTGGGGGTTCGAAGTGCCACACCGCATGCTGAACGCGAGGTGGACCACCCTCTGACAGCGCCATCCGCTTGCAAGGTGTCCGTCTAGGATTTTAGGACGTTGCCTTTCGTAAAGTTGAGTCATTTCAATAGAACGAGGGGCCAATCACGCGTAGCCGAGCTCTCGTGACAACTGGGTAGCCCAAGAATCAGCGCTACAGCCGCTTCTGGGCACCGGAGCGGCTTTAGATGCGGAAGATCACCTACGTGAATACGAGAACCACGTCAACGCTGGCTCTTCTCGTGTGTCCCTTTAACGCGCTTTCTGTTTGCACAGCTCCGAGACGCAAGTATCTTCGTAGCACGATGCACAAGCACGCAGTGCTGCCACGCATCCTAGCGCACGCAGCTGCACTTTCTTCGACATAGAGATTGAGATAACGCAAGGAGGGAATGGTAGTCGACTGGTGGGTCAGGACGGTCAGGACCAGCGTCGTCGTAGAAGTACCAAAATAAGGTTCACACGGGCGCTCTTCTAGTTGCGGTGGGCGGCGGAGTTCCGAAGCTCCCCCGATATGGCCATGCCAACTTGAGCACGTTATGCGGCTGGCAGCTGCGGCCGTCGTGCATAGCGCAGCCTCCTTGTGAGGTATAGATGACACCTCGAGCTCACATTTGTCTCTAATTTTGGAAAGCCGGTTGCACGTCGGGCCCATTGGATTCGTGTGATTTCCCCGCGCGCCGGCATGGCATGGAGCCTGCACTGATCTTCTCCTGCGACATCCCACTAATTGTCTCCGACAGATGGAGGCAAGGCGGTACCCAATCCTAGGGGTCAAGCGCAGAATTGCGCAAACCATTACCCAAACCATATGCGCATCCGCTGGGCACGTGGCCGTGCTCGTTCGTTTCAGCTGTCAACGCGAATTTGGTAACGCCGCTGACTCTCTAGTCGAGAGTGAGGAGCTCCCGTCCAGGTCGGAGTCACTCGCAATGGCCGACGAATTCGGACACGGCGTGATGCCGCGAGCATCCCGGGTGGACCACCACAGGATAATCCGAGCGAAGATGCCCCATTTCTTGGCGCTGCATGAAGGGCGCGTGGTAGATGTGGCCTTGGTGGCGCTGTAGAATTGTAAGTTTGGGCGGGGGGTCAGAACTACGGACTCCGTGGCAAATTCAGACTACATCTCAACACTTGGCCGGTATCGATCCGTCATAGGATATCGTGCTATCAAGTCGTAAGTTGTCTGATCACGCCGCCGACCGAACCATGTTTCGCAACTCACATCCTGCGTCTTGCACTCCTCGTCCAGGAGCGCAGAAGTGAACTGGGCGCTCGTATTCGGGGCGACGAATTCACCAGTGTTGGCGTGCGAGATGCGCACGTTCGTGCTCAAGCCCAGGCTCAGCAGATCGACCTCCCAAATGGGCTTGTCAGTAGGGTTCACGATACTGTCACTCAGCTCGTCGCGCGCGGCGCCTCGTGGTGGTTGAGCAAGACATGGATGCTCAGCATCCGCGGGGCTTCCGATGACGAGAGGCCTTTTTCCACGACCGGGAGTTGAGCGGTCGGCGACTACGTCTAAGGAGAGTGTGCGGCCGATGTGCGTAGTCTTACTCGATTTTATGGTAAGTCAGGATGGGGTGCATAAACTCGCGCTTGGTGTCGAGTTCCTTATTGGATCCCGCAGACAGAGTGTGAGATGCGAAGTCAAGCCGCGGTGTGAGGGCGTGGACGTACTGAGCGAGATTATTACGGGGAGCCCGATGTTATTGATCGCTTAAACCCGAATTCCGAGCTGCAAAAAAACAAAGACAGGCTCCTGACGGTGCATGCGTGAGAGCGGCCTCGTCAAGATATAAGTTTGACTTGCGGTGAACGAGTACGTTAGCTGCCCACTTAGGTTGTTCGGCGCGACAGTGAGCGTCCAGCCTGTCGAAAGTGGAACGGGGTTACAAGAGAACTCTCTGATGCGTGATGAGCTACCGGCACACTTGCCTTAATGGTAATATAGGTCAGCCCTGAAGACGCGGTCTGCCTGCCCGGTACATCGATTTGGGTGTTGTAGAAGCAGTATCTGATTGTATTGGTATCCGCGGGTTGACACAGTACGACCTGCGTACGGTCATGGAAAGTTACTGACTGGCTTGTCCGAGGAGTTCCGATTCGTAGCGCCCTGTGTGTGATAGACGTCAATGGAGGTTCGGTGAGCACGAACGACCGCGAGGTGGACCGACTAGTTGCGAGCATAGTAATAACCCTGTAGGGGAGCAACGTGATGAGTATGGGCGTGTTACAAGTCGGTGATCTCGGTTTACTTCCATGAAAGCGTCGGCATCGTGTAGGACGAGACGTCAGTTGTGGTTGAGCCGGGGCGCGTCGTGAGATAGAGGTTGAGGGTGAGCACCTTGCTGAGACTGAACCTAAGAACAGGGGTCAATTTGGACATGCAAACCCTGACGGCGAGAAGAACGTACCCCCTTAGAAGACGGCATCTTGGCGACCATTGCGATGGCGAGGAGTGTGGGGAGATGAAGATTGCTGTAGGAAAATAATCATTTCATTCAGCGATACTTCCTGCTTGCGATTTGCCAGTGCATAGAGTACTCCTAGTCTGGAAATCTGCCTCAACTCGCTGCCTTGAACGTTTTACGCGTGGTGGACCATATTCTGCGAGCACATAGTTTATTGGGCGTGTGGCTGACTGTCTCCTGTCAGTGCTATCCACACCGTGACTTAAAATGTGTCAGGCCCCCAGAAACACATATCCGGGTGAGCATTCGGATGCAGCGATACGTTCAGACGACGCAGCTGGGCGTTGGTAATCGCCCAGACGCCGTGCTGCATATTCTCCGATTGCGACCGGAAACACCGGGTGTGTGAGACTAGGTCTGGATGTACCGGAGTTGAAGAGAACAGGTACAGAAAAGACGATTCTGGTGGGAGTGTACCAATACACGCCTCCCTACCTGCATCGCTGTAGTTCTCGGCGAGATATCCAGGGGGTGGCTCCCTGTGTCAGTGCGAGTGTCTTCGCAGAGTGATGCCATCGCAGACACGTTGTGCCGCCTCCGCGTAGCTCAGGTGGAAGACTATCACTGTGGACATGGGATGCACTGTGCGCCACGGGACCAATGCCGCGCGTAGGAGCGCTCCGCGGATTGTATGTTTACGTTTTGCACGAGCGAGGATCAGCTGGTAGGACCTCAGTAAAGTTGCCGTGCATATACGGTGGAGATGGAGGTGAAGTTGCCGTGTCGCGGTAGACGCCCGTGTGCTTCTTTGTAGTGAGGCTTCGAAAGGTCCGCGGCGGTGCTTCCGGGGCTACCCGAAATTCGCACGCCCATTGAACCTAATCAGTCGTGCATCCAAGGCACACGTCCACGCTCCGGCTCCGAACATGGTGCTCCTCTTTGCTGCATGTTCACCACGAGGGCTCCTTATACGGGCTAAGACTCACATGCATTGGCCTATCCTCCCGGAGCTTGCTCACTCGGCGACATACGCGCCGTTGTGATAACGCGCCCCAATTCCTACCGGTACCTTGGGAGGGGCCAGTGGGACCATCGTTATGACATCACGAAACCCCCGAGTCCCGACTCTGAACGCGACGCGGTACGCACGACCGAAACACACTCAGAGTCATAGCGTCACCGACACAGCGATTGCGTCTCAAATCGCGGTGTATGCCGTCATCCATACGGGTGCGTATGTGAGCTCGCTGGCTCAATCTTCAACCCGCTTATCCTTACCGATATCCATTCACTTCATATGAGGTGGATGGCAATATTGCTGTTCCTGATATGCTAATGAAAAGTTCAGACCACTAGCAACCGCCTCATCTTGTCGTCAAGGATCCATCAAAAAGGACGACGGAGGCCCGAGGGTTTGATTCTCATTTCTCCTAGCTCGTTCACCTGCACATCGATGTTTGATGGAGTTGTATCGCATGCCCAATATTGACCACAGGATGGAATTTTACGACGAATTTTCAGGACTTCCTGGGAGCCAGAATGCTCCAATGCCCATCGCGTCAGTGGCTCATATCGGCCCGTCGACGTCACCCAAAGGCGGCTGCAGGCTGCAGTACATCCCATGCCTCGAGGCCGGCTCGAGGCCATGCTATCTCCAGGATCCACCACTCCCGCATCGCCATCTGGTATCGAATCTCGGATATTCTCATACACGGGCGGCGATTTTCAATGCCAGGCCACGCAGTCCGGTGTTTGCATTGCATATGACCGAAGCCAAGCCTGGCGGCATCCCATCCTGCTATTTCGGAATAGCGTCATCGGTATATCTATCGCGTATGGCGCCGATGGGTGTGTTTTGGCCCCCCACTGGGCTTTCGCGCTTCCCTTGCTTCGACTCCCACCACTGCGAGAGTCCTCGCGCTAGGGTAAGCCACATTGTACACTTCTCATGTGCCGCAAGCTAACGCCGCGATGCCTTCAGCCCAATCATGTTGGCTCTTGCATCATTGGGTTTGTATACCCTGCTGAGGCTCTGTTTGATACCCGTCGCCTCTGCGTCGTCTGTGGTGGGGCCTTGGTACGGCGGGGGGCATAGCAAGATCGCGCCGAAGGTCTTCATCCTCGATGCTGTGAGCCACGGCCCACTTCGGGTATCCCGTCTTTTGCTATTTCGATGCTCACCTCTCTATTTCCAGTTCGACGCCGAAGGAGATTCGTGGTACGGGATTCCGGAGTTCGACGTATTGGCCCGCAACATCACCGTCCCAGGCTTCTCTCCCCTCTTCCCCGACGCGCACTGCACGCGCGTCGGTTCTATCTGCCAGCTCACCACGGGAGAAGCTGAGATCAACGCGGCCTCGACGATCACCGCCCTCGTCCTCTCACCCCTCTTCGACCTCCGACAAACCTACTTCCTCGTCGCCGGCATAGCGGGCATTAGCCCGAAGGAGGGCACCCTCGGGACCGTCACGTTCGCTCGGTTCGCCGTTCAGGTGGCGCTGCAGTACGAGTTCGACGCGCGCGAGATCCCAGCCGACTGGCCCACCGGCTACGTCCCGCAAGGCTCCCTCGTCCCCGGCACATACCCGCAGTCACTCTACGGCACGGAGGTCTTCGAGCTCAACGAGGACCTCCGCCAGGCCGCAATCAAGCTCGCCAAGACCGGGACGCTCGCGGACGACGCGCAGTCGCAGGCGTATCGCGCACACTACGCCAACGCGACCTCGTTCGCGGCGGGCGCCGCCGGCCCGTCCGTGGTCGCGTGCGATACCGCGACCTCGGACGTGTTCTGGTCGGGCAACCTGCTCGCGGACGCGTTCGAGAACGCGACGCACATCTGGACGAACGGGAGCGCGACGTACTGCACGACGCAGCAGGAGGACAACGGGATCCTCGAGGCGCTTCTGCGCGGGGCGCGGGCGCGGCTCGTCGACTTTGCGCGCGTGCTCATCATGCGCACCGCGTCCGACTTCGACCGGCCGTACCCCGGGCAGAGCGCGGAGGCGAACCTGTTCGCGTTCTCGCCCGGGTTCGCGATCTCGATCGCGAACCTGCCGGCGGCGGGCGTGCCCGTCGTGAAGGGCATCGTGGCGCAGTGGCACTCGCGCTTCAAGGCGGGGATCAGGCCGAGCAACTACGTCGGCGACGTGTGGGGGTCGCTGGGTGGTGCGCCGGACTATGGACCTGGCAGTATCTTTGCGAATAAAGGCGGCGTAGTGGCACGGCGATCTTTGCGCCGCGACTCAGCTGCGCGCCGCGGCACTAACTAAATGACTACTGGTATATACCGTAGCTGGACTTTCCCCAACGTTTGTACTACCAACACTGACTTACCAGGTAGCCTCCAGACCAGGTTTCGGACTTATACCCTTCAATGCATACTGCAAATATGTCACGCATCAACTAGTTTCATTCGGATGTGAACTGAGGCCGAACCTTTTTCGTTAAGATTGGGAAAGTGGCAGGCGTCAGCGAGTACGCTGCGTGAAATCAAAGTGAATGACGTCACCGACACTATCAGTGGAGGCAGTCAAACAAGCGCTCGGTGAGCGGACTCGGGCCAAACCGCCATCATCTCTCTAGATTTCAGTACTTTTCTCATGCTACCTGCGTGCGCACGTCGGTTACTCTCTGGTGCCACAGTCTGAGCGTGGAGGTTACTACAGTACCTCGTGTGACTGGCTTGAGACAACTCTCAACATCGCGCCAATATTTGCGGGACTTACCGCTGGATGTTGACGGAATCAAATTCGCAACCTGGGCCGCTCTCGTGCGAGCGCGCACAGAATCTCCTCTAGACTTTCAAAGTAAGTATGTACAAGCAACAGGGACTCATGGTGCGTAGCCTCGCTTGATTCCCTCGGAGGCGCTGACATCACTTAACTCGCAGATGGAGAGAGGTTGTGCGCGCTGATCCGCCGCTGAACGTTGAACTGGTGGCACGATACGCCTGGTCTCGCGCACCTTCGACTCATACTTATCAGATCTCATCTGTAGGTACAAAGCAAACGCTTGTTCGTCACCCTTGCGTTGTGGGGTCTGGATCTACCAAATCATGATAGCGCTCGCACTCCGCCGTACACGGTGATCGACTTCACGGTGCGCGGCAAAATCCTTCTTTGTAGCTCTCGTCCTCGCGTGCATCGCCCGACTGCTTTCACAAAGGAGTTTGCCACCGCCGCCGCCTCTGGTATCGCGATGGGGAGGGTGTGTATCTGTGCGGTAGCCGTCGCTATATATAAGGGAGGGCGGTCCTGATCCCCCAGGTCGCCTCGAATCTCCTGGCTTCCCGACCTCCTCACGTCTGTACATATCTCTCTGCGACTCCCCCACTTCTTGCACATATTTCCTTTCCTAATCATATCTGGTCCACTACCCCCCTGCTTTCCTCTTCGAGTATTCATCTCCCCGTGACTATGACACTGCCTAACCAACAATCCGCCCCCTCCATTGGCCAGGGAGTGAGGATGTCTGTTCGTGGACAGGCGAAGCGGCTTTCCCAACTTGCCAACCCTTTGGGAGACTTGATCGACCTCAATCGGGTGAGCACTAGTAGTACTATCCTGCTGCGCTATGCAGCGGAATGCATGATGCTGATCGTCCCTCGCATATCAGGCCAGCACCTACTCTTGGGACGAGGCCCAGTTCGTGACGGCCACGCCCAACACCCCTTACTCGATTTCATTCCCGGACACCAGCTGCTCTCCGACGGCGGATTCATCCACTATCGCTCAGCGGACGCCCAAGTCCAGCATCAGCAATGAAAGCGACAAGACAGCTGTTGCGTCGCCGGGACCGGAGACCAAGAAGGCTGGTGAGTGTAGCGGCATGTGTTGCTGTGACGCTTGCTCATTTAACCTGAAGTCTTAGGCAGGGAGGATGTAGATGCATCTGGCCAAGGCCGAGCACTACGTGGGGCCAAAGAACCCTGGCCTTTGCGCCGGAGATTCTGGATATCTCTCCTCTCCGTCATGCTCTCCGGCGCGGTGACATTGGGGCTGCTGCCATACGTTAGCAAGGGAAAGGCAGGTACGTAGCCGTCTGCTGTTCGCTAACCCGGTCGAGACTGTATCTGTTCTCTGGTATATGTAGGATGGGCCACGCCCGAACTAGTCAAACTCGCTCAATCGACGGGTTTTCAGCATCTATTCTTTGTGAGTGTCGAGATTCAGATTTCCATATCCTGGTATCTAACGAGACAATTGTCACTTCAGACCATCCCGCTCACTATCGTATCTATGTCCATCTCCGCTCTCTGGTGTTGGACTGACGCGGAAGTCAGAATGCTCCAGGTCAGTAACTCAGTATTCGGAACTTTTCCCGTGCGCTAGCTGATCGCACGACTAGCCTCTCATTAACCTTGCATCGGGACCTGTCATTCCAGAGCGGTCACTCACTCTGGATTATAGCTCGCGCAAGTACGTATAGAACCTTTCCCCTCTCGTGATGTGGTTTACAGTCACTCACGATCGTTGTTTAGCGTATTCATAGCGTTGTTTCTGACGGTCAAGTGGGCTCGGGATGGTCTGGTGACTCTGTCGACCCTCCTCGCCATCCTCAGCCTCGCTCTCCAGCCGTTGACTGGTGCCCTCTTCACGGTCCGAGAGGTGTGGTGGGTGAAACCCCGTGCGTCCGCATTCTCAAGCCATAGTAGATAGCGCTCGCTCACTGCTACAATCACCACAGCCACCACGGTCAGCAGCATTCAAAGGGTCGGGCTCAACCGAGTTGCCGATTTTCTGGATATGATCTGTACGCGTCGTTTAGGTCGCCCACAAAGTCGTCCTGACATATCTCCGAATATAGCTTTCCAGGCGGCATCCAGCTTCGCGTCCGCTGATGTCATGTACAACTTCGGTTCGCCGCCATTTGTGTCCGAAGGATACACTGTCGCCGAGTTCGAGGTGAGCAAAATCACCTCGTTGCACTGTCCAATGTACGATGCTCACGCAGATACTTATCTCTAGCTGCCCGATGTGGTGAACGGCACCGTGTACGCCAATCGGTCGGCAATTCTCAACCAGGTGTCGTGTGTCGCGCCGGACAGCGTAATCAGTCCTCTCACATATTCCACGGACATCTAACCTGACCAACGCGCTATCCCTCTAGATCTCTCAGACTAAGGACCTCAGCGCGTCGTCGATCTGGCACAACACGGCAGTTTTTGGCCAGTGTGAATACACTTGGACGGTAGAGAGTAACGCTACCTACCTCTACGGTGCGTCCTTCATCTTCTGTCTTCCCTGTCGCTCTATTGACTGAGCTCGGTCACTACGATAGGAATGGCACCCGGTAACTTTGTGGGATGTGACGAGGACTTTGGCAGCGTCCCCGTGCAGTTCCGCCCAGTCATGTTCTGGTTTTTCATGTATGGGGCTCAGCCGGCGGCGTCGATTGTCCTGTGTACCCCGCATGCGACCAGCCAACAGGTTTCCGTCACGATCGACCTGGCGACGCGGGCCACGAACGCGATGCCTCTGCACACCTCGCCAGACGACACCAGCGTCGCGGACATCGGCTCTTTCGCATACAACGGCATCTTCTTCGACGAGGCGGCCCTGGACGAGACGGCACTCGCGCGGCTGCAGGCGATCCAGCAACAGCTCCCTGGGGCGATCTTTGAGGCGGCACGCAATAAGGACCCCTTGAGCATGCAGACGTTCGTCGATATCGACTTCGCCGCGCTCACGCAGGGCGTATACGTGAGCGAACTCCTCGGAACACCCTTGTTCATACGCTGACGCTCTCTATTCGCCGACCACAGACCACGTATCTCAGCCTCGTCGCCAAGAGCGTGTACTTCGTCGATGACGAAGGTGGCGAGGTCTCCGTGCGCGTCGGTATCAACTGCAACCGCCTCTTCCTGGTGTAAGCCTGCCCTACCCCATCGTCCCCTCCATGCACTGACGCCCTACTCGCCAGGCGTCTGGCGGCTTTCCTGCTCGCCCTAGTGATGTTCCTGCTCTTCGTCGGCGGGCTCGCCCTGCACATCTTCCACTTCAGGACCCGCCGCGGCCTCGTGCTCCCGCCGCACCTCGGCACGCTCAGCGCGGCCATCTGGCTCACCGCGCAGACGGACCTCGCGCGCGCGCTCGCGGAGGACGATGTGGGCCCGGAGGGGGTCGCGCGCGCCCTTGCTGGGTACCGTTTCTTCTTCGACAGGACGGCCGGAAGGGTGTTCAGCGTCCCGGACGACTCGCCGCGGAAGGGGCACTGGGCGGGCAGGTTGGTCGCGCCCGTCCTCAGGAAGATCGCGGCCTTCTGGAGGAGGTTCGCGGCCATCTGCAGGAAGATCGCCGCGCTGCTCTCGCGGAAAGCGGGCGCTGTCTGGGAGCCTGTCGGTTCGGTTTGACGACGCGCATTCTATCTCCTGGCCTTTTGCCCCGTTCGTAACGCTCTCGCGTCCGCCCTGGTTGCAGGGCCCCAGCCCGATCTGAGCGCTGATCTGCGGGTTTCGGCCGTTCACTCTCGACTCGGAGTCTCTACGTACGTATAATGTTAATGGTTATCCTCCTCTACCGTCTCTCGCACCGTTTCGCTTCGTTCGATTGTCTGCATACTTACCTCTATTATGCACCTTCCGTCCACCCCGCTAGACGGGTACTGCTATCCTTACTCCATCGTGCTTCCCTCATCATCCAACCTTATCCAGCTAGTCTAGTCCTAGCACTGTCTCCATAGCATGTCTCGTACCCTATTTGTGTAGCATTCTTGTCTATCAATAACAAGCACCGCGCACACACGCATCCATTATCCCCCATCTTGCTTTGTTTGGACTGGTACCTTTGTCCGGAGGCGTCATTCTTCACAACAAATGAAACGCGAGGCACGCGGAGCATGAGAGAGATCGGATGACTATGCATTCGCGATGTGGGTCGTATTGATACACAGGTATGATAATGATACAAAAAGAATAACGATATAATGCAGGAGATTCGAGTCGTGAACGAAATCCGATGTGGGCGCTGCCCCGGCGAGCAATGGAACGGGGGGAAGAATGAGTGTGCGGACGCGCGGTCGTCGCGGCGAGTGGGTGCGAAGAGGATGTCGTTTCGTGTAGCGTTTAGCGTTCAAGTTTATCGGCGTGATTTTAATGCCGTTGTGGGGTGTGGGGGTTTAGTTTTGGGTGCGCGTATATGCGGCTTGTCTTGAGTCTTGAAGGAAGGCACGAGAGGATGCGAAGGGGAGCGCGGCTCACGTACGCATGACGAAGAACGCGGTGAGGGCGATGGCAGCGAAGGTGATGATAGCGACGAGGAGCGCGTAGAGGCATCGCTTGGCCCACTTGATCTCCGTCCGGCGCATCGACTCGATGATCTCCTGCCGCTCGTACTCCGGCTTCGTCGTCTCCCAGTCCGACGGTGCCTGCAGCGGCGAGAGGAGGATGAAGGCGCCTGCGACCCAGAAGAGAGGGAAGACTGCGAGAGCGAAGGGTTAGGACGCAGTAGACATGGCTAGCAAAGAAAGTAACTCACGGAAGCCGAACTTGAAAAGGTACATCGCGAGCGTGGGCTGGTCCGACACGGTCGTGTACGCCGGGGGCTCGATGGAGCACTCGTACGGCGGGGGCGCAAGGGCCTCGATGTCGATGGGGGTAGCGGCGCGCGCGTCGTCGTGCCGGCTGTCGCGAGTGCCGCGCGAGCTCGAAGTCCCGAAGAAGTCGTCGATCGCGTTGGAGGAGGTCGCGTCGATGGACGCGTTGGCGCGAGCCGAGTGGGTGCGTGCGGGAGACGGCTGAGGGAGCTGTGCCTCGATGTCGAGCTCTGGTGTGGCCGGGCGGGTGAAGAGACCGAAGACGGTGGGGCGGGAGGGGGACGCGGTGGACGAGGAGGCAGACATGGCTGGCAGGACTGGCTAAGTGATGCGAGGACTGGAGGAGGTGTGCGAGGGCTGGAGAGCGGATGATGAGAGCATGGCTGCAAGTGTGGCGGGTATATAACCCTCTCCGGGACGCAATCGAGAGAGCAATCGAGCGAGACTTCGGAAGCGAATGGACGCAATCCATCCGAGTCTCGTTGCGAGGCACCCCCGTCCCGATTGCCTGTCGACCAAGCAGCCACAAACAATGTCTTCTCCCTCAACCTGCCTAATATGGCAGTTTTCGGCAAAGTGGGCGTCTCCTGAGCCGGATGCTTTTACGCCGGCGCCAACTGGCACTGCGACTCAGACGTCGACTGCTTACGCCGTGCGTCATTCGAGTGCGACGATGCATAGTATTCTCTGTTTACACTTCGGTCGTACGTACGACTAACTGCTCTATCCTACTCATACAACAACGCCCATGCCGAACCTACTATCTGGACAAAGTAGTAAGGATCGCGCAACAAGTCGTTCTCTAACGTATGCGTCGTGCGAAGTCGGCCGCGTATAGTACTAGTGCTACAACAATCGTACAGTAAATCGCTAGGATTGTCTCAAGATGTGTAGAGGTGCGGAGGTTGTGGAGAAATGGCGACTGGAGATAGAAGCTTACTGATCCAACATGCTCGTTGCGACCTTGATGTTCACCGTCTCTCCACCGTCCTTGGTCGGACGCAGAGCGTTAAGCCCTTCTGTAGCGATCTTCCCGCTGAGCGACGAGCCCTTGAACGCATCTCCTCCGTCGGAGAAGAATCCAGAGTAGGGCGTCGCCGGACTGAGAGTGACAGGCGTTCGAGCCGAATAGGTAAGTGCGGGAGAGACGATGGGGGATTCGCCGTCATCCGCATCCGGGTCTTGTGCGATCGTGCCCTCTCGAGCGTCCGTCGGATGTCCTACGGCAGAGGCACCTGCCATGCCGTTGTTCTTCGTCCTGTTCGCCTGTGTAGAGAAGGCTGCGACGGAGGACGCCTGGGGCGAAGCGACGCTGGAGCCGGTATTGACATGCTGGGCGGCGCGATGACCGATGCTGGGTAGGTTGATGTTGCTCTTGCTGGTGAACAAAGCATGGGTATTCGTCTGCGGGTTCGTAGAAAGGTTGCTGATGCTCGTGTGACGCGGCGCGTTGCTGATGCTGGGTGATTGTGGGACGTGCTTGTGACTGGTAGCGCGAGAGCTGTTGGTCATGCCGGAACGAGTCTGGTGGGGTTGGAAGGAGACGTTGTTATTGGCACTGGCGCCGGAATCGTAGAGGGTATTGTGAGAGTGGGGGAGCGCTTGAGTGGGGTTACGGAGCCCGAGATACTGTGAAGGCAACGTGGACGAGCGAGTGTGAAGGCCCTGGGTACCTCCATCTCCACGAACCTGCGAGGCGAGCGTGTGATTCCGCTGACGCGTCTGCTGGTCTGAAGCTGACAATCGGCGTTCTAAATCGGAGACGAGGGATGCAGACTGTGCGTCGGCCTCAAGATGGCCGAACGTCCGTCCATTGGCATCCCGCGAGAACCGTTGTGCAACATTCTGCTGATCCTGGAGACGATTGGCGGTCGCATGGAAGTCATCTTCCGACATCTGAGGCAGACACCCGAGGAGACGGCGGTTGACATCTCGTGCAGTGGACGCCAGACGAAGTCCGGCAGAGGTGCGAGCGTCATGAAGGTGCCCTGGCCCGCCGTCTGTGCTCCCGCAGATTGCGTCCCCCCTCTGCCTTGCGTGTGCCTGAAGGATGAGCTGCTCAACCGGCGTATAGCCGTGCTGGGTGCCGCCGGCGCGAAGGCCCTGCATGCTCATAAGAGCAAGCTGCAGCTGACTCTGTTCATCGAGCAGACCGCTTGGGTTGCCTGGAAGGGCTTGTTGAGGGATGCGTAGGTCGTGGGTAGGAACATGAGAAGCCGGCGTGTTGAAAGCGTCGAGGTCCGAGGTGGTGGATGAGAACGAGCTGAAGCGCTGCCGGCCCACACCGCCGGCGAACGATCCCTGAGTCTGCAACGGCGAAAGACCCGTTGCAGGAGAAAGCGAACCCCCCAGATGGCCCAGCCCTAGATTATTCAGCGCAAGACCGAGATTGGGGCTAGTCTGCAGATCCGCCAAGTTCAGGTTCCCCAGAGGAGGGGAGAGATCATCGGGTTGACATTGGGTACCCTTCAGGTTCAGCAATGCGGCACGCGCCATAGTCAAGCGGGCCGGAGACTGTTCATCTTCCCGACCGTGACGTTCGGTGCGCTGAAGCAGCCAGCGTTAGCTTTGGGATAACACCTCGTGGATGCGTATGCACGTACTCTAAGCTCGCGTTGGTCCGCTGTATCAGCGAACCTAACGGAGATCCTGCAGCCAGCATCGTTCCATCCTCGCACCAACCGCCCGTGAAGTCGCTCGATGATATCTTCCGCAGCAGCACGGCTCTCCAGCCTACAATTTCGATATGGTCAACCGATGGATCGCAGCAGAAGTGTAATTAGACTGTACCGGACGAATGCAATGATCCTTGGAGGGCTGCTCAGGCGCGTGTGGAAGAAACGCGAACTCATGATGCGGTACGGAGTGACCAAGGCGCGCAGGGTCTCTTCGGTGATGCTCAGAGGAAGGCCCTCCATGTAGAGGTTGGTCGAGCCCGTGTCGCGAAGCTGTTCCATCTTGACCTTGAAAGAGTCGGGAGGGCCAGTGGTACAAGCCGAAGGTGCGGAGGCGTAAGTAGTACCAGGGATCTTGTGCACTTGCTGTTGGCTGATTAGCATGATGCCGCGGTGCATAGAAGACCCGAACTTACCTTAGAGAAGGACGGATGTAGATTGCGATATTTACGAAGGGACTCGATACACTTCTCCGCCGCATCAAGGCTCTCAAACCTATGGCACCCGTACCCTAATGAGCGGCTTCCTTGAACTAAGACGACGGACACTCACAGTACGAAACCGTACCCACTGTAGGGAGAAGAGAGAAGAGCGTCAGTAACCCGTGACTACGCATGAGAGATAGAGGGGGAAAGACCCTCAACACGGAACGGAACGCGTATTTGACGCAAGATCGGATGTCAACGAAAGTATGTCCGATCTCTACAATCATCGAAAACGCGGATAATACAATGTCTGATACCCATGCAAGACACGAAGTCGGCAGGAATACTCACGAAGGTTTGTCGCTCACGTGCCGCGTGAAGGTGCGCACGCTCAAGACGTTACCGAACGGGCTTGTCATCGCGAGCAGATCCTCTTCAGGGAAGTTAGGCGGAAGACCGTTGATGTACACGTTCGGCGGGTGTGGACCCGCGCCCGGAGACGCCGGGGGCGCTCCTTTGGAGTCGTCTTGCTCTGGGTCGTACTGCAGACGGGCAGCAGCAGGAACAAAGGGCGGAGGGAGGGCATCGGACAAGCCTTTGCGTAGAACTCCTTCCCGTGTCGGCGCTAGCATGTCAGTTCAGAACTTAACGAATACAGGGTATAGGAAATGAAGACTCCGACGCACCTGGAGTTCCCTGATCGTGCGTCTTGCAAACCGCGGCGTTATCGCGATCAGAAACAGAGGGCGCAGAATCTATGGATGGTGCAGGGCTGCTGATTTCTGGAGCTAGTTCGTGAATGTCGATGGGCGTGTCCAGCAGACGCGATTGAAATTGAGGAGCGGCGACAGAGAGCGGGGATGAAAGAGAGACAACAGATTGAGAGTTCGAGCTTGAACTGAGAGACGGAGATGGCGCGGTATTGGGCGCCGCGCGAGAAGTTGAATCGGGAGGGGTAGGAGGGACATGGGGAAGAGAGGCCGATGCGAACGTAGGCGTAGACGGCGTCGGGGGAGAGGGGGGTAAAGCGGAAGAAATCGAGGGAGAAGGACCGGGGGAAAGCTGTGCGAGAGCGGGAGAGCTAGACATTGCGTATGCAGACGGAGAAAGCCAGAGAAGTGCGGAGGATGCGTAGCGAGATATAAAGACTGGGGCGACGAGTGAGGGCAAGTAGGATGCAGAGAGTAGCTGTATTTGGATACAGTATGTCGGCTGTGGGGCGTGGGGAGGGGGATATTTACGGGGGTATTCGGTAAGCTTGTACTTGTTCGATTAGGGTTGGTGCGGTCGGAAGATGTGGGTGCAGACGGGGGAAGAGGGCGGGGGCGGGGAAAGGACGGTATATATACCTGGGAGCGGAGGACAGGCCCGTCCATCACGCCGCCTTCTCTTCGACAGCAGCAGCTGCGTCCATGCCACTCGCCCGTCCGAATCGGGAAGAAGAATAGCATATTGCACCGCTTCAGGAAGGAGCAGACGCCTGCGGGCGGGCGAGCGGAGGATCCCCCACCGCTGGCAGTGCATCCACGCACCTTATCCGGCGCATTCCTTCGCCGTAGGCCGTTCCGCCGGGCCACCACATGCGCCTTGACGCGTGGAATGTGACAGAGCGCAAGGTGAGAAAGCACCCCGGCCTTCCAACGACGCTTCCGACACGACGATGACGGGAGATCGGAGTCCTCTTCACGTCTGGGGACAAATCAAACCTCCTTCCTTCGTGTCCCGATTAGGCATCTCTCCGAATGCGTGGCGATTGAGCGCCCGCTGACTTTCCCACCAAGCTGCCACCGGCTGCCCTCAAGCAGCCTCGTGCAAGGTTGCTGCATGCATCGTTGCTCCGCGGGGTCAGAGCAGCGATACCTACTCGTCCAAGCACTTATCCCGAGGTCGTAATGTGTTCGGCTGCGCCACCCAATGTGAAAGTGTACCCGATCATGAACTTCGAACCAAGGTATGTCTGTGTCCGTTCCGCGTCGCCATAGAGCTACTTCCAGCCAAAGTTCGAACATTCGGATCTTCATTGTGAGCTTCCATATCTTTGTCTTTCGGCTCCGCCCCTGAAGCGAATTTGCTCATTGCTGCTGCTGCATTGTCAAGAAGCGCCTGTCTTCCTGCCGGCTAGAACTTCAACTTGGTCGGCATTCGGTGACTTTCAGGGTTAAGGGTAACCGGTACTCTCTGGATGTCTGTCAGGTATGCACCCCATCGCCCGCCTAGCTCAATCGGATAGAGCGTGAGACTTTTAAGGAGGTCCAAACCTCCTACGATATCTCAAGGCTGCGAGTTCGACCCTCGCGGTGGGCTACCAACTGGTGTACTTTTTGGCCGCCGTTGACCGCCGTTGAGTAGCCACGCTGCTGTCTTTCGAATCCAAAGCCACTCAGCGTACGCTAAGCGAGGCTGCCACATTCGCCTCCCGTTATAGCAGTTGTGCGCGAAGCGAAATCTCGGGCGAAGCGAGGGCTTTTGCTTACGGTTATTTGGCCCGAATATGCCGCAGAAGGCAAATGATTCGGCTACGCGCCTTGGCGACGAATTGGCGCCTGTGCTTCGCTCAATTGCCTCCATCATGTCCGTACGCGAGCCAAGTGTCGCTCGATTGCTCCGAGTCCCTCAATTGCGTCTCGCAGAGGCATATATTGCCCATGTGCATGCAGCTATGTCTCTATCATCCGCTCCTCACCTCTTGCCAAAGCTACCTCGCCCTCCCATCACCTAGCCTTGAAGCCCTACCCAGTACTTGCTATGTCTGCTTCTACTGCATCCTCCTCTCGCCCGACCGTCTTCGGCCTCTTCACCCGTCCGGCCACGCCGGAGCTTGACCTCGAGGCTCAGATACCTCAGCCAACTTCGGCACACACACACTCAGCACGCGCCAATGCGTCTGTCGACGAGACTACCTTCGACCCGATCGACGACTTCTTCGGGGCTTCGCGTCCTTCGAGCTCGCGTCGTACTCCGAGCTTGACTGGTACGCGCGACAGCCGCCACGACGACGCGCGCCCTGCTACCCCTGTCGAGGTCGAAGCCCTTGCACCACCTTCATACGAGTGCTCGATCGACCCTCCCGCGTACACGACGGTGTCTGACCAGCCGACCCTCGCGATGTACCTCTTCAAGTATGGCTTCCGTAAATCGCTCTCATCATCAGTTGCCCATGCTTATGTCCTGACCATCGCGTTCGCAGTATTCCCTCTCTTCTGGGTAGCAGGAGCCTTCATTCTGCTCTCGCCTCTCCAGGCGCCGTCGGACTGGGAGACGACGAAACCCGAGTACGAACGCCAGGAGATGATTGAGTCGATGCGCCGCGCGGAAGTGAAATGGGCGAAGCGGTGCCTCGTCGCGCTCCTCGTCTCTATCCTCACCGGCGCCGCCATCGCGCTCACCGCCGTCCTTGTCATGCGTACATGACCGACTCTCGCGCATCCGCACCCTCGACCACTCATGCAAACACAACGCGCGCGCCTCGCCTGCGTTGACAACTCCCCTCACCCTTGGGCCAATTAAACCAGCCGCATCTAACTATCGGCTTTTCCCTCCCTCGAACCCCACGAAATCATCTGCTCTCCTTCACTATCATTATCCCTGCTGTGTATCATTATCAACGATTTTTGTATCAATATCACGAATCCAATTTGAAGTGTTTCGCATCCATCGCCGTCACGCTCGTCATTCCTTCGAAGCAACGCTTGCCCTTCTTCGACACTCCCAAGAAGACCGGAAGGTTGTCGTCGCGCTGTCAGTCAGTACTATGTAAGAAGCGTCGACATATCGGTATGAGCCTTCTGGCTTTGCATCTACTTTCGGAGCGCAAATGCGCGATCGACTAACGATCTCGCCCACACCGGTTGTGTACACAGCATGCAAGTACATACGTTCAAACAGTCTGATATGTTCCGCTGTGCACTACTGATACAATTGATACAGATAAACTTCGCATCTAGACGTCCCGCCTACTCTCGCGCATCGCGCCCCTCAAACCTCCTCCCTCGGGATCTCGCCCGCCCCAAACTGCTCAGTCCCGCGCATCTGCCGCTTCCGGTGCGCGCTCCCGTCGTGGTGCATCTCCGCGCTGCTCATCCCCGCACCAGGGTGCCCGAGGCCCCCATGCACGTCCTGCGACGTCGCGCCCGTGAGCGTGTCGCCTGCCGAAGCAGGTGCCGCCCACGGATCGCGGTCGACGACCGTGCGCGAGTCGGGCGCGGGCGCGAGGGGCTGCGGTTCGCCGTGGATGCGGCGGGGCGGTGAGGGCTCGGGGCGGCCGCTCGAGGCGTGTGCGTTCAGGATGTCGGACTCGAGGTCTGGTGATTCAGGTCGGTATTCGCGGTTTGGGACGTGTGGGGCATGGATGACTTACTTCTTACAGGGCCGGTACGGGTTCCGGGCGCGACGCCTCCCGCTAGAAGTGCATCACGTCCGGTGGTAGGGGGCAGATGCTCCTGCTCGCGCTGCTGCTGTCGCTGGCCTGAAATCCCATCGTCAACACCTTGTTGATCGCCAGCATCACGGGGCCGCGCGCGGTTTTCGACTCACCCCCCATGGGGTCCACCGCAACAAAGTGGTGACCAGTGGTAGCCTTGTCGGCACCGGGGATTCTACCCTTGCTGGCGTCGCCGCCGACGAAATCGTTGTGGCGACCAAAGGTAACAGGAACCTGGGAGTCAGAGCCAGACATGATGTTTCGGTGAGGTTGCGAACTCGGTAAGGAGGTGGTGGTTGAATGGTGTATGGACAGTGAGGAAGTGGAAGTAACAGGTGGTGGTTTGCGTTGGTGAGGTTGTTTGCGTTGGTGAGGTTGTTCTTCCTAGTACTGCTCTCTCTTATATATCCACTTCCCAAGCTCGAGGCGGCGCAACGGTGGCGAGCGGTGGGACACTTTGCATCATGGACCGCGCGAGTGTAGGTGCATGTGCGACGTCATAGTGGATGCTACTCCATACAATGTAGGCGCGGCTGGGAGTGCTCCCAATAACTTACACCCGGTCGATCTCCACGGCGTTCGATCGGCTTGTACGTGCTACTACACGCATCTAGAACCTTGCAGCAGTCGTGCGTGAGACGCTCGCCGCGAAGGGACGAGAGGCGTCGACTCTGGCGCACGCCAGCATGATGTGAATTCGAAGTTGCTCGTTCGTGCCCATCACCCCAGGCTCTAGGTTGTCTTTACTTTCCTGACTACTCGCCTAGGCGTACCATCATCATCCCTCACCCAGTCGCGCACCAGCACATATCCGCCCCGTCGTGGTAGCCATACACACCACACATACCAGTACGCGATCCCGCCAAACGAGATCAGCCAGGCCACGAGAACATGAAGCTACCGTCCGAACATCAGTATGTCATCGCACGAGAATTATCACATGTGTGAACGTACCCAGTAGGGGAGATGCTCATATACGCGGTACCCTCGCGCGGGCGGCACCAGCGGCACGGCGACGAGGAACACGTTGGACAAGAAGAAGAACAGGACGACAGGCGTCCATGCTCGGAAGGGTGGACGCCACTCGTATGACGCGCGCAGGGCGCGGAACCGCTTGGGAAGAGCCGCGTCCGGCAGGTGGATGAAGACGAGGCCTCCGGATACGAACGTGTTGATGAGGGCGAGCGGGTACGAGGACACTAGAACCAACTTTACATCAGCCGCCATAGACACATATATCAGACGTATACGGGGCTTACAGTTGAGCATGAAGAGGTATGCATCTCCGGGAGGTACGAGCAGCACCAAGCTCGATGTCACGAGCCACTGTTCGAATAACCCGGCGAACGGGGCGCCGAAAGGCTTGTTGCTCGCGAAGATGGAGGAGAATGGTAATACACCTTCTCTCCCCAACTCTTGCACGACTAATGGGGGGTTAATCCGAGAACTCTGCGATATATTGGGTGAGAGCGATACGCACCTCTACCGTGGGTGAACAGCACCGCGAGGATGTTACCCACTGTCGAAAAAGCCACGATAACGCTGACCGCCTGTGGTCACTCTCAGCTCAGTAAATTCATATGCGACTCGTGAAAATAGTAGGCGTACCCGTTCAGCACCGACGCCCCATAGCTTTCCGAAGTGCAGCGCCGCGACGATTCGCCCGCTCCCAACGATCTCCGCCTTGTCCACGACAGCGAGGTACGCAATGTTGACCAGCATGTACACAAATGTAACGGACAGCATGGCGAGCGGCGCGGCACGCTTTATTGTGCGGATCGGGTCGCGCACTTCGGCGAGTGCATAGTTTGCGTTGGAGTATCCGATGAAGCACCTGGTTCGGACTGAGCATACCACGCCGTCGCTCTAGGTGCTATGAGGACATACCAAATCACGTTGAAGAGACCCGTTACGAAGGCGTTCACTCCGCCAACTAGGGTGCCCTCCCACATCGTATCCCATTCGAAGTTCCGCGGAGGCTGTACATGCACGCATCAGTATTTCGCGATACTGGCGTGTGCGTACTAGAACTCACGTTCTCTAACCTGAAGCCCTTGACTTGGAGCAAAGACGCGAGCCCGCTGAGCGCGATACCGACGAGGACGAAGAGCTTGAACAACCCAAGCGCGTTTTGGATGTGGAGCCCTGTCTTCAGCATCGTGCCGTGCAGAAGGAGCGCGACGGTGATGCAAAGAACGCCGGCGATGCGAGCGGTTGTGGGAGATGGCGGCTGAGACGGGTTCAAAGCGTGCAGGGCATCTGCAGACCAATGTCAAGAGTGTATACTAGGCCAATATCACAGTCGAGCTCACATTCTCCAAATACAGAGCACGATGCTGCTTGCCATCCCTATTGTTAAGGTTAGATGTTAGCATGAGGCAGCCTTCATAGAGTGTAAGGACATACGGTGAGCACCGCGTACATAGCATATATGCAGGTCACCAGCAGCTTCGGACGCTGATATATGAACTCCAAGTAGTTCTTCTCTCCGCCATTCCGCGGAAGGCCCTACAGAGGTCTATCAGCACAGGTCCTAGTGCGCTCACGAGATGGAATGGGTATCCTCACAGTTCCAAGTTCAATATACACTGCCGTGCCACATAGGGCCACGGTCGCGCCGAGTAGCCACATGACGAGTGACAGGCCGACGCTGCCGGACGAGCGCAAGATCACGCTCGGAGTAGCGAATATTCTGCACAAGTCGCATCAGCCATCGGACTTTCACGGCGAACGACAGAGCACCGCACCCAGTGCCTATGACGCGGTTGAATATGAGAGACGCGGTGCTCAGGAGTCCTGCGAGTGACTGTATGTAAGTACTGCGGACTTGTACGCTGGTCGCAAGGGTGAAGGCCCTACCTAGCTGCCGCTTGTGGTCCGGCACGTCTTCCACTAGCCAAGAGCATCGTCAGTTGAAGACAACTTCAAAAGTCGAGAGATGAACACCCACAGCTAAGATCCGCATCTTCCTGGTCGAGCAGCGGCACGGCGCGCACATCAACCGAGGCGTAGTCCTTCGACGCGTCCGGCCCAGCATCGTTATCTACCCTATGCCTGAGCAGAGGTTCTTGCTCCGACGTAGGCAAGCCCGAAGATCCCGCAACTGCACTCATATCCGCTCGTCGTGGTCAGCGGACGTTGCGCGGATAGATGGAGGCCGGACGGAAGAGGTTAACCTGCTTATCTGTGCATCACGACACGGTGCGCACTGCGCCCGCGGTGCATATGGAAGTAGACATCCCAGTTTGTCCTCTTGTGAACGTAGCCGCTGAGGCGAAGGCAGGTGCAATCTCACGCAACGATGGCGTCGGACACGGTCCGGCAGCGGCCGGGTTCGCGCAGGCCCGCGCGCGTGAACGTTGCACGACATGTCCGTACGTTCGTTCTGCAAGTTCCAGAGCATAAACTTTGCGCTAGCCAGATGATCACAAGCAGTCCAGCGGCACGATCGTACTATCAACGCATGTTGTTGGATAGAAGCTCTTGAGTGATCTCCCGCGATAGTTGCATGACAGGTCGAGGGTCAGATGAGTGTGGGGTAGGATTCTACTAGGATGCCGGTCGCCTGGAGGCGCACTGACGTAGGGCGCGGGGGTCATGCAACCGGCACTTGGAAACAGCCTGCGCTGAGTGGACTGACATGCGGACGGCTGAAACGCACCGCTCGAACCCCAAGCGGTGCTCTTAGCTCGCCGCCACACGCCATCGATGGGAGACTACAGGAACAGAGACACACGTGCGTTGCATTGCGTCTGGTGAAAATACAAGATGGTTTTCTTCTGCTTCTTTACTTCTACACCCTACGCCGAGGAACAAACCGGGTCATGCGCGCCGCACTTCCTGAGAAGGGGCTGTTTAAACGACGCCAGATTGCGAGATGACGATCTTGGCCTTGGGGGTGCCAGACGCCGAGCCGAGCGACTCGATCTTCTTGACAAGGTCCAAGCCCTCGGTGACCTCACCTGCGGGGGATGTCAGCATAAACCCGACAACGCTTCAAATCGATGACGTACCGAACACGACGTGGGCACCATCGAGCCACGAAGTGACAACGGTGGTGATGAAGAACTGGGAGCCGTTGGTGTTCTTGCCGGCGTTGGCCATGGAGAGGATACCGGGCTTCGTGTGCTTCAACTGGAAGTTCTCATCTATACCCCAGATCAGATGAGGTCATCTCAATCGGCGAAGGCGCGCATATAGAGACGTACCCTCGAACTTCTCGCCGTAGATAGACTTTCCGCCAGTGCCGTTGCCCTGCGAAAATCGTCAGCTGTTGCTGAGGCGCAAAACAACGAACTCATGGACGTACCCGGGTGAAGTCACCACCCTGGAGCATGAAGTTGGGGATGATACGGTGGAAACCAGATCCCTGGTATCCGAAACCGTTCTGGCCGGTGGCAAGCTCACGGAAGTTACGGGCCGTCTTGGGGACGACGTCGTCGTAGAGCTTGAAGACAATGCGACCCGCGGGCTGGTCGTTGATCGTGATATCGAACTGTGTGTTGCGACGGAGCAATCAAGCACAACAGCAACGCGACAAACGAAGGGCGTCAGCGACACGTTCGAGAGCGGGAAAAAAGCGGGGGGTTGGGGGGTGGGGCACGGAAAAGGACTTACGTAGGGGTTGGACATGGCGACGAGGTGGAGAAAGGAAGGAAAGAGAGGATGGGATGGAGGTCGAGCCAACGCCGGGCAGCTCTCTTTATGGGTGGCGCAGGAAGTTGCCGATCACAGGTCATCAGCACCAAAATCATCCCGATGTGATAATCTCAGCGCCGTGACAATCGGTCACCATCGGTGACCCCGCCCAATCCGTCCCGTTCCTCGCGTCACGCCGCCCTCCTGCCCTCCGACACGGCCAGCCGGGGAGTCCATCGAATCGTCCTGCACAGCCGGCGTCGTCATCTTGGTGCGACTTCGACGCTAGGGCCTCGGATAGCCGGTGTTCTTTGCATTGGCGCGTCAGACACACCGAACGGCCTCGTCCCCAGAACGCACGCACGCACGCACACCACCCCTGCCACCACCGCCGTCCGACCGTTCCGCCGCATTCTCAGCCATTTCGAGAACGCAAGTCGTGCTCACCCCCGGACGAGGGCCGCTACCATGATCCGGGTGGGACGTCCCTCTCTGATTGGAGCCGCGCTGATAGATCCTGTGCAGCGCTAGAATTGGGCTTCCAGTCCATGAGTACAGACTTGACGAGGCCCCGGAACGTGCATCACTTCTCCGACCAATCCAGCGCTCGCGCCCTGGCGATGCCCACATATCCAGCGATGTTCCTCTCTCAGCTGCGCGTTCAAGCACTCGCGGATCACGCCCAGTGCAATGATTGCGTACAGCGGCTTGAATGCGAATCCAGAACCGTCCGTCGGCATGCAGAGTTCGTTCTCTCGGAGACAATGCATGGCGGGCCTGCTTCGCTAACATCATCTGCTCTCTGTGGCAGCCGCTCTGCGGCTTGCCACACATAGCAAGGCACGAGTGCTGAGCATCGCTCACTGCATGTGGTTGGGTGGGCTTCCATTTCGCATGATAGCACTTCCTCCTATGAGGACATGTACAGCCCCTGCCGACAGGTATCCAGCGGGGGCCTCCTCGGATGCTCCCTCGCTCCCCCCAACTTATCATCGACCAAGTGGCTCGCATGTGCACATACCTGGCAAGGTGCGTGCCACTCCAGTTTGTTCTCCCCGGCGACCCCCGCATATCGAGGAAAATTATCCGCGCTCGCCGGGAGTTAGTGCTACACCCGCAGCCGAAGAATCAAACCCCAATGCTTCTTCTCCAAATTCAATCTGGTTCGAGCGCACCGCGTATGCATTGCCGCAAACGTCGACTCACAGAACCTATGTATCTTGTGACCCTCTCTGCTCGTCTCTGCACACGTGTCGGTGGCGGTTACCAGGTTGGATCAAACTCACGCCCGCGCTATCAAGCACTTGTGGTACTCGCGCTCCCTCATCGGTCTCGGCACCTGATAGACTTCGGTTTGGGTAAGCATCTGTCGACAATCGTCTAGGCTTTGCCCGCAGTCTCTTGGCTCTCGAGACTTGTGTCGTGCTTCCTACCGGGGAAGACAACTCTACTGCTGGCACCTTGTCTATGTAGCCCTGGAGCTTCCCCTTTCCTCTGCTTCTCGAGCTGCACCGTATGGATCCCCGGCATACACTTTCCCTCCGGCTGATAAGCGATGTCTTTGTCCCTCTCTATGCTCAGAAGGTTTGACAGGCCGTGATAATGGCCTGGTCGCGGCGGCCTCGGCCCTGTCGATGCGCCCGCCGTCTGTCGATGGAGCTTGAGGAATCATTCGAAGTTCTCGCTTTTGATTGCGCCGGTGCAACCTCTATATCACCGCGCATGTCTCCTTCATGGTATTGAGCGGCCCAGCTCGTGATGTATGCTTGGAGCCGATCCACACGTGGAAGGTCGCTCGTTGTGCGGTTCATTCAAGGTCTGCCACCGATGGACCTTCCGGCGAAACGTCATCGAGCTGACGACTCGCCCGCAGTTTGTTTGTTGGGTCCGTGTGTCACTGTGTGAGTCGCAAGGCACACTCGGGTGGTAAGTATAACGTGTACGCTTAACATGTCGGCTAAGAGGCTAGTATAAATGGGATCCCTGGGATCGTGCCTTGCTACGAAGGGGGGAGATCCTTGTTATACTTACACTGGCCTGGGCACGCGGGCTCTGTCATTGGATATATCCACCTCGAGGCTCGGATATACCGGGTATGTCCTCACGGTGACTGAAAAAATACCGAGTACTGACCGCGACGGCTTAACGTTGTCCGACATAGCAAGGAGTCTTGGGAGCGCTACGTTCCTAGTGCGGGATGTCTAGTGGGTGCTTTTCTTCGTTATCTTATATTCGAGACTCAAATTGACTCTTGTAGTCCTGGTATATATCGTGTGCCATTGCCACGCCTTGAATCCCGGGACTCGCGCAATATACCGCAGAGCTGCCATGGCCAAGGCGCGTAATGTGATATGACGCTTACCGCCCAACATATAGGATTGGCCACATTTCTTTGCGACGACGGAAGCCATCGGAGGACGTCAAGACGTGCTGATTCTGCCAAACGGCACTACAGTGATTCGAAGACAATCATCCTGACACTTCGTGTGTTTTCGCGAGATCTGCATCACCTACAACATCCGTGCGAAGTTGTGAGTCTTGAAGATCGCACTCACGAGAAGTGCAAAGAGCCTCAGCTGCTGATGCCCAATAAATTAAAACAGACACATCGAAGATGGCTAGACATGGATCAATCTAATAGATTAATGTTGTATGCGGTGCACCGGCCGCGGGTGCAAGGCAAGGCACAAGCCGGTTACCGGTGGAGCCAAGTGGCGATCCTTTTCGTGGGTCCGTTGGTGTGTTGGGAGGGAGGTACTAGCGTGCAGGGAGCATGTCCGCGGAGGCCTGCAGAGTGCATGCCTGTCGTTCTACACCGTATGCAAACGTACCGTTGCAGCTAGCGCAGACCCTGTCTGACAGCTCGTGGACGCAGCGAAGGTAGAATTAGCCGCGGCCGACGTGCGTGAGGCCAGCCGCGGGAAATGGACGAGATGGGGCGGCGCGGGAGATCTGATGGGATCAACGGAGGCTCGTGGCGGCGCGGGGAGTCCGGAGTCGGCATCCCATATGGCGCGCGTGGTCCAAGAACGCGCCCGGAGGCTTCGTCTTCATCCTCTCGGGTTGGCCATCACCCTCTCCATAAGACTCCGGACGCGGGGGACACACGCTCCTTCTCTCCCTCGCCTTGCCTGGCGCACCGCTGCCCCATGTCCCCCACCTGTCTGTGCTGCTTCCCGCCCGCGTCCGTGTAAACCACGCTGCTTCTGACGTCCGCACGTGCGCCCGAGGATGAGCGCAGAGGGAAACGTGGTGCCGGTGTCAGTGTGAGTACCCCATCTACTCTGGTATGCCTGGTTTGAGGTATTGACCTCGAGCTGGGTGATCGAAGACATATCCACAATTACCTCCATCTTGCGGGTATCGGTGCGTCCTTCCGTGGCCGTGCTAGTCTGTCAGTGGTTGACCGCACGCAGTCGTCTTGTATTACGATTTCTTCCTCACGTTCGGCGAAGAATACACCAGGATATGGAAGAACCCGCGGGCGATATCATCCATGTTATTCTTTCTCAACCGCTACGTACCAATCCTCGGTGTACGTTTTACACTCTGGTGGACTTCGAACAATAGTAGACGCTCGGGACTGAACCTCCTCTGTTGGTAGGATATCGCAGTGAACACAGGCAACTTCTATATATTTTCCAGCGAGCATGTACGTCTCCAATTCATTCAATTCAGTTACTGTATTGACGTGCACGTCTCGCGCCAGGCGTATGTCGGTTCGCCATGTTGCCATCACCTATCCTATTGATACACCCTGCCGATCCCATTCACTGTCAGTTGTCGTCAATACGCCTTCTTCCGTCAACTGCTCTTGATCGTAAATCAAGTAGTGGTATGTTGTACGTGCATCGACTTCTCGTTAGTAGTGTGCGGACTGCTCACCTCGGTCTCCACATATCAGTTGTCCTCTTTCTGAGAACATATGCTCTCTATGGCCGAGACAAACGCGTCATGGTGCTGGTCTTCGGGGTCGGCATGACTCTGCTCGGAATATCCTGCGTACGTGGCAGGCGAAGGTCTCAAGCCACATTGTGCTTACGCCGAGATACAGTGGTCCGTGGTAGGCCAGCACGAAGACGTCGAACTGCGTGGTGGGTGCCATCTCTTGGCGGACCGTATGACGTATGTCATTTCATACAACTGTGCTCTTGCCGCCCACTAAAATTCGCAAAATGCCTCGGTCTGTAGCGCCATCAGTAAGTCCGGAGTGATCGACACCAAGCATCCACTAGTGCTCACTGCGCGAGCATGACAGGGCTGGCTGTGTCCTGGGAGGCGCTCTTCATATTCGACCTAATGGTCTTCGCTCTAACCCTGGGCAAGACACTGAGCGAACGCTACCGGATACGCGTCACCTCCGGGCGGCACGACATCATCGCGCTGATCCTCCGAGACGGTACGCTGCGGGCCCACGCTGTCCGCCACATGCACGCTGCTGACCGCGGGCTAACTGGCAGGATCCATGTATTTCGCGTACGTCCGCGCCGCAGCGGCAGTCTCCCGCGTCCGCCTCCCACGCGCTGACTTCTCCTCGTCTCCCTCCCTGCACACAGAGTTATGGCATCCGTGAACTTTGCGAACACGCTCACTTTCTACGTAAGCCATCCTCCTTCTCCCCGCCGCCACCCGCTGACCCCCTGCCCACCCGACCAGTTCCTCGAGGTGCGTGCTCCCACCGCCCCGGCCAGCCCGGACACGTGCCCGTCTAACCGCCGCCCTCCCTCCCCATCTCTCCTCTCAACTTGAACAGCCCCTCCTCCGCGGCTGCCTCTCGACGTTCGCCAGCAGCGTCTCGGTCACGATGATGACCCGCCTCATGCTCAACCTGCAGGGCTCCGCGGCGGGCCGCGACGTGATCGCCTCCTCCTCCGCGTACCCGACGACGTCCGACAACTCGACCTCGATGCTCTTCACCTCGCGCATCTCCTCCATGTCCCCGGGCGGTGGCGGCGGCGCGACGTACACACACACGCAGTGCGACCCCGCGGAGCGCTCGCGCCTGGGCCGCGACTCGGCGTACGTGCGCGGCGCGGAGTCGCACCCTGGGTATGGGTACATCGGCGAGATGTATGAGCTGCGCGAGCTGGGCCTGCATGACGGCGAGGACGGCGTGCTCCGAATACATCCTGACGAGGGCCTGGCGGGAGCTTGAAGGATACCCGGTGCCTCTCACGCCGGACGGCTCGTCCGGCCTCGATCCCGCTGCGAAGGTTCCCGCTGAGCGCTGACTGCCATGGTGGTCCGCACTGTACTAAAATGATCTGACCTGTACGACCGACATAGAACTAGTGTATAGCGACTACCCATCTGTACCTTGTATTCCGCATCCTTGATTCCCCGGACATTCCGCTGGAGGCCTCTACGGCCTGGATGATGATACCCACAACTTCTCGTGTTCCGAGGCAAACATCACAGGTTCAGGTTACAAGGGCAATGTAGCAAGTCCCTATCGATTAGTGGTTAGATCATCACGTTGTGGTTACACAATTCCGTGAAGACGCCGGCTCGAATCCGGCTAGGGACAAAATTGTGGTCTTTTTGCTCCGGTGCTTTTTGTCTCTTGGCTCGAACCTTCGCAACACACTCATCGCCATGCCGGCCTCAATATATTCGCCGAAGCCTACCGACCATGCGCAAACAGCGGCCAGAACTCAGGCTTCTCGCGCCACGTACCTCCGAGTGTTCACACGACCGAATGTCGGCACGAAATTTTTGGAGAGTCAAGGAGTGTCTTCGATAAATGATTGTGAGGTATACAGTAGCATGATGAGAGTATGTCCGCTCCAGTACAGAGCGACGCCAAGAGGAAAAAGAAACGGTGTGCCCTAAAGAACAATGTCAAATATCCATTGCTAGCATAAGTCCACCCGAATGCGCGACGCTGCCACCTTCCCGCTCTTACGGAGGAGGGGTTTAGGCGAACGTCAGGCCGAGGGCGGCAATGACGAGAGCGGCGAGGCCGCTGGGAGTGCCGAGGTTGCTTGCACCGTTGCTACCGCTCGTAGCAGAGGCGGAGCTGGCAGCGGCAGCGTCGGTGCCCGTCGCGGTAGAGCCGGAGCCGGAGGCTGTGGCAGAGCCACCGATGGTGGGCGTCGCGGACGAGGCGGGGTAAGAGGAGCCAATGGCCTTGATCTCGAACGGCTCGGACTCAGCGAAGATCTACAGTCGTTATTTAGTCCAAAATTCTCCGGGCTTGCGAGAAGGGGAGAAGGAGGATTTCGGGGTAGACTTACGTCCGTCTCGTTGAAGATGTTGGCGAGCTGAATGGTGTAGCCAGTGCCGGGCGCCTGGTTGATTTGGTCCTTGGTGATGAGCTTGGAGCAGTCGAAGTTGTTTTGCTGGGCAATGAACGCCTGGGGTGCGGTGAGGACCTTCGGGTCCGAGTTGGCGATCCTAGAGAGGTCTCAGGATGGAGCATGCATGGAAGAGGGGCAAGACGCACAGAACCGTGAAGTTCGTGAAAGGGGAGGTCCTGCAGGTCCATGAGACGACGTTGTCCGACCCGGCAACTGGTACACGTAGCAGCGAATGCAGCCGATTTAGCTCCCCGCAAATGAATAAAATAAGAACGAGGCTGCTCACCCCACCACAGGTTGGGACCGCCAGGCGAGATGATCTCGAGCTGAGCGACGGTGCTGCCGACGAGGGCGGCGAGGGTGGCTGAAAGAGCGGCGGCGGAGAACTTCATGGCTGACGAGGGGGACGGGCGGAGGAAGGGACCTGAGGCGTGGCAGAGGAGGACGGGGGAGGAGGACAAGAAGCAGCGAACCCGGCGATGCTCGACAACGCGTGCTAATTACGGGCAAGCGACCCGGGCGACACCTGTCTGGCTTGCTCGGTCGACGGCACGGTCCCCGCTCGGCCGGAGTTGGCCCAGCGGACGGCGGCGCATCACCTCATCTTCCCAGGACCGCCGGGCGGCCCGAAGCATCTTCTACCTGAACCACATCCTCCGCCGATGCCTCAGACTTGCACCCCTGCACAGAACAACAGAACGGAGGACACTAGTTAGGAGCAACAGACGGGTCTCGACAGGGGGCTCACCTTGAGTTCAACGGCTCTTATGAGCCGAACATCTGCCGACGGCCTCATGTCCCATGGTGGGTGCCAGTCGCCTCCTTTCCACATGTGGGTGCTCAAGGCGAGGACGGTTCCGCTCCCCATCGTGTCCAAACAGTGCGAATACGCGACAGTTTCAGGAAGCAGCGGGTCCGCAGCATAACGTGAACCTAAAGCTCTGCGCTTACAGCGGAAACTGCGGCAGCGAGCGCGCGTATGTCAAAATCAAACAGGACAAAACATACCGCATGCAAGTGCGTGATCATGGCTGTACGATCCTCAGCGTGATATGAGGCTGGCAGGATTTCATAGCGTACATATACAGCTCAGTGATCAAGAGCGTCGGCAACGCCTTCGTGCGGCGGACCCTAGCGCAGGAGCGTCGGGGTCTCCTTTTGCGCATTTCGCTCCATCCTGGGGCTTGCGATGCATCGTGGTCATGGCCATCCTGCAGCATGGTACGCCTTCTTTCATGACGCGCGTCACATCCAATAGCAGGCAGCCCCGCGGTTGTCTCCACCGCGGACCAGCAGCGGGAGGACACTCCCATTCACAAAGACCCCCGTAACGCCGCACCTTTCGAGTCGCTCTGCGGCCGAACTTTTGCCGGTCGCTTCATGTATGGTAGGTGCTAGTCGCGTTTCTCTCCACGGTAGCTCATAACAGGAGAGAAGTAGTCGATTTGTTCAATATCGTAGATCACAAGCGCACGACCGCCCAAAGAAAACACCAATCCGCAGCGCTACGGACGCTCAAACAATGTTAGCATCTCGTCCAGCCTCCTTACACAATCCTCACTGCAGCTGCCTTGAATGATGTCCTTGCAGTGATCAGCCTCACATCTTCAGTCACAAACCGTCGCCGGCCTTATGTGCACTGATTGTACAGGTTTAGCATCGCCCATGCTCAAACTTACCGTAGCAGCGGATTGCGTCGACAATGTTGCCTCATAACATCGTCGTGCCTGCCCCGCCTTCCTTCATAACGCCCAACGCTTCTTTTGTCCACGTCTCTCGCTCTCGCTCTTCACTGGGGGGGTTCCCAAGATCCGCCTACACCGTCCTCACGCGGCTCCCCTGACTGTCGCTGGTGCGAGGGTTGTCTTGGCTCGGGATTCTGCATTCATATACACCCGCCCAAGCTCTGCGTTAATCAGGCTCCTCCCGCTATAGCCCCTCATAGCTCGCACTACCTCCACCATACACAATGGCTACTCTGCGCCAACGCGACCTGTCTTCAAATCCCGGTGGAAGCGTCATGAACTTGGACGAGTGGGATGCGCTCTCTTCGCTCGAAGGGCGCCCGAGCCCAGCAGGCGACGGTCCTGTCAAGTATCCGCCTATCGGTCAAGCACATTCAGCTCGCAAATCCTGCATTCTGGCTCCTTTAGGCTTCCTTTCAGGGTTCCGCCGACATGGTTTGGACCGAAGTGCGTTCACTGTTCAGAAGGATGCGTCTTCCGGACTGCAACAAAGGTCAGCTCTGTCGTCAATTTCATCTTGACTGCTCGCTCAGGCACAACTTACACAGGGTGGCTGCCGGGATGAAGGCTGTCAAACGGTGTCTGCTAGTGTTCGCTACTCCAAACTCTGGCAGCACTCCGAAACCACCTCGCCGTATGCTACCTAAGCTGAGTGGTCTCATGGCGTAAGTTATTACCTTGCGATCGCGAGCGTACCGCTTACTCACTCATATGTTAGAGAAACGTACGAATGTGTGGCCTGTATGGCCGACATCGACGTTTCCGAGGAACAAGCAATCCAGGTATCGTGCGGGCACCTCTACCATCCCGAGTGTCTCCTCCAGCTCGTCCAAGTTTCCATGAGCTCCCCCACCCAGTTCCCACCGCGCTGCTGCCGCAAACCCGTTTCACCGCTCTCCTTCGAGCACCTCCTCACCCCCACACAACGCGACGACTACACCATGCGCCAAGTGGAGCAGTCTACCCCACGCCGCATCTACTGTGCGAACCCGCGCTGCAGCCGCTTCCTCGGCGCGCGCGACAAACGCACCCCCGTGCGCGTCTACCCATGTCCAGCCACCGCCTGCGGCACGCTCACCTGCGCCCGCTGTCGCATCGCGGTCGATCCCAGCCCCGACGCGCCTGTCCACGCGTGCGGGCACGAGCCCGCGCATCGCGCTGCGTTGCGCCTCGGGAATACGCTCGGATGGGTGCGCTGCCCGGAGTGCGAGCAGCTTGTCGAGCGCGACGGCGGGTGCTCGCACATGACGTGCGCGTGCGGCGCGCACTTCTGCTATGGCTGCGGGTCGAAATGGCAGACATGCAGTTGTGTGGAGTGGCGCGCAGGCGCGGGCGCTGGAGGGGAGAATAGGCGCCAGCGTGAACGGGACCTCTTCGCGCCGCTGCAGGAGGACTTGGACTTGAACGGGAGGCTCGCGTTGTGGGCCCCGCCGAGGCCTGCGCTTCCGCAAAGGGCTCAGACGGTGCCTTTGCCGCCACATGATGGTACCATTCACTCGAGGAGACGAGCCCAAGAACGGCGCGTTCTCACTTTGCATCACGACGAAAGTCTGGAGATCGTCCACGAAGAGCGCGGTTTTCACCCGCTTGGCAGAGCTGACTCCGTGCGGATGTCCATCTTCACCGTCGAGGAGGAGCCCCTGCCGGACTTCGCTGGGTCCTGTCTTCCGTTCTGGCTGGAATCGGGTATACTCGCACGCGGCGAGCGAGCTCGAGCGGCTCGTGAGCGCGGAGCACGTCGTGCGGCCACCATGTAGGCTTGTCGGATCGCTGGGTATGATGTCGTATCAGCGCTTCCATCACGTCTGTTGCTACCATATGTAAAAAGTGCGTTGTGTCCTGCCCTTTATGCGTATAGTGCTTATATATTTCCTTTGTTCTTTCACTGGACAGATGTTGCCTATTGCAGCGAAATCATGATGGCTTTATTCACGCGTCTTTCTCTGCTCTAGAATCACCGAGACGTTCGTATTGGTAGAGGGATTACCGCAAGATCCCCATGTCCACCCAAACTGCGTCCTGCCCTTGCGAGCGGTGTGTCGATCGAACAGCATCGCGCCGCCTCTGGCCACCGTGCAACCACCGGCGTGTGGCGTAATGCATTCATGGCTGTTGAAATACCCCCCTTGGTTCAACTCCGAACGCTGCTCTGGTACCGCGAGTCTCGGGCATGTCTGCTGCGGTTTCTTGTGGGTCCATCCTCGCGTCTTATACTTATATGCATCCGGCCTCCGAATCATGCTGCTCGCCACCTTCCCCTCCCACTTCTATTTCTTCTTGTGGCGTTGCATATCCCTCTGACGGCCCCGTACCATGGAATACGACTGGATTCACGTAGACGAAGACGACTTTCCCCGGGACTACGAGGACCGCTACCAGATTGAGGCCGCCGCGGACGGTGGCGTCGATGCTGAGGGCTGGGAAAGATATACCGTCGTGGAACAGCGGTACCGTGCTCTAGAAGGCGGTAGCATTACATCCTGGGACTCGTTACCTGAGGCCGACTCGGTGCTACCACCTGCCCACCGCGCTCTGTCCGCATTCAAGTGGCTTCGTCCTCACAGTCCTCACGGGCTTTCAAGCGTGCCGCTTGCCTTACGGTATGCCCGGCTTCGATTCACGCAAGGGTGGGTGATCAACCACGCCTTTGACCTAAAGCGACAGCTGACCGTCCATAGGCTTTCGGCAGGCGTGCGGAGCATTCGGAAGTATCTACCTACCAGCATCCACGTCCCTTTGCTTCGTACCACCCGGAGAACATCTTCTACTCTAGACAGGCGTGTCATTCCAGAGTGGCATACCGATGCCCCCACGACAAATACTACTCCCGCTCTAAGACATCCGCACGGGTAAGCATCGACATATACGAGCGCTTCTATCGCCAGCTGACGGTCTTCTATCAGGTCGCCGACGGTGTCCGAAGAGTGCACGGCCTGTCAGGTGGAGATTCTCGTGCGCAACGAAGGGATCAGGGTTCCTTGTGGGCATATCTATCACTCGGCGTGCCTGCTCACGCTGGTCGAGGTCGCCATGCGCACTCCGTCGCAATTCCCGCCACGCTGCTGCCGCCGCCCCATCCCCGCCATCCTCTTTCGCTACCTCATGAACCCCACCCAGCTGCAGGCGTTCACGCGGCTCCAGGTCGAACGAGCCACGCGCCGCCCTGTCTACTGCTCCAATCCGCGGTGCAGCCGTTTCCTCGGCGAACGGGACAAGACTACCCCGGTCCATATTCTTACCTGTGGCGATCCCGCATGCCACACCCGCACCTGCGCGCGCTGCAAGGCCGCCGTCGGGCGCGACGACACCGCGGAGACGCACGTGTGCGCGTACGACGCGGGCCACCGCGCAGTGCTGCAGCTCGGCACCCGGCACGGGTGGGTGCGCTGCCCCGGGTGCGAACAGCTCGTCGAGCGCAACGGTGGCTGCCCGCACATGACGTGCCACTGCGGGACCGAATTCTGCTACTCGTGCGGGAAGCGGTACAGCGGCTGCGTCTGTGGCCAGCGCCGCACGCTCTATCCCGTGTACGCCATCCCGGACCCTGTCTTTCCAACGGACCTTGTGCCGATCCCGGAGCCCATAAGGCCTCGCCGCCGCAGGCCCCTTCCGGAACCGTACCTGGATTACGACGAGACGGCGCTTGAAGACTACGAGGAAGCACTGCCCGCGCGGACTCCCCTCGTGGCCTGGGCGGGGGACGAGCGAGACGTGGAGGTGTATCCTCTCTACTACGCCGACGGCATGCACCCATGGCAGATGCGACTGGAAACGCTCCCTCCTGCGATAGAAGAGGAGCCCTCGCGGTTCGACTGGCTCAGCGGAATATCAGTTTCCCTACCGCCGTCGATTGCAGGGTCCCCGTCAGGAAGTTCGGAGGGTCACCCGTCGGCTTATGAAGAAGTGACCGCGCCAGCCAGCACAGCGTCCTCCGACGCTACAGCCGGAGACTCATTCATGGGCCGGAGAGGCGAATTCGCTCAACAGGCCCGTGTAGGTTCGCTGCGGAGGGCTTCTTAACGGACGAAGGATAATTGTCGATCATCTCCCCGTGGCCTCCGCCGGTGGGCCGTCCCGTCATGCTTGCTGCCGCTATCTATTTTCGGCCGTAACCTAATGGAAACGAGTCTGCGCAGTTGGTCGCAGACATATTTTGTTATATATATTCTACTCATGGTCATCATTATACCCCAGATCCCTGTACCCAAACACATCACCGCAGATCCACCCTCTGAGACCCGCCGAAACTTGCCTGCATACGCAAATTTTGAGTCCCCCTGGACAGGTGATGGGGTTTCTCTCGAAGAGCACCTCGCGACTCGCAGTCGACTTCTAACCAGCCATGCAGCTTGTGCGTGTCTCTGGGATGAGGGCATGTAAAAGCTCTCCTTGCGCCCACCACCCATGGGGCCCATTTTCCTCACTGGTCCGCCATGATGTCCCGCAACCGCACCAACGTTAGCGACGCATCCGACCTCTATCGCGCCGTCTCTCGTATCAACGCTCGCTCTATAGAGTCGCTCCGTGCTGCACGCGCGGGGCCCTCCGGTTCGTCTTCAGTGCAGATGGTACACGACGCCGACGCCGACCTGGCGTTGCGTTTGGCGGCAAAGGAAGCCCGTCAGCTTGAGGCGTTCGAACAAGATAGGGCCCTGGCGATGCGGCTGGCTCGCCGCGAAGATGATCGTAGGTGAGTTTCTTCGGGTTCACATTGATGATAGCATCGACCCGGAGCATTGACGAGGGCCGGCCTCCTAGGACACCACCCCCCGAGCTCTATCATCTGCCAATCATTACACCGAACAACTTGCTACCTCCCTCGCCGCGTTCCAATTCACGTCCGCTAGCCATAGGTGACGACCGGGAGTTCAACGAACAACTTCCTGCCATTTCCTTCGCGGATGGTGACTGTTCTCCGCGCATGCCCGGGGCGTTCGGATTACCCCATGAGCGGCACTCGTCTCCTCAGCATCTGGTAAACGAAGAAGAGGGCAACCGCCGATTCCGTTCAAGGTGACTTTCAGCGTCAGTGTTTTATGAATTGCAGTCGGCTGATGCTATAAGCAAACAGTCTTACATCGCTTACTATGCTGTTTGTCGTATTGAGCACGATCTTACACGGCGTTCATCTTGTTTTGAATTACTCCCTCGTACAACCCATAAAGGTCGTTGGTAATTGGTACAACGGAGCCAAGCTCGAGAAACCCCCAGTGGCTTCTGAAACCGAAACAGCTCGACCGTCCACCGACACTGAACATGAGCAGACACGGGCTACGGCTCCCCCGGTAGCCTCTGTACTCAAGGGCCGGTGTGTGCTCATCTACACTTTTATCTTCTTGAATTCTGAGCTCTGTTTTTTAGAACGCAACGCCATGATTGTGTGAGCTGCATGGAGTGCATCCGTGGCGCTGAAGTGCTCGCACCCTGCGGACACCACTACGACGCACCGTGCGTCCTCGAGCTCTTCGCCGCAGCTACGCGAGACGAATCGTTGTTCCCTCCTCGCTGCTGCCGTCGAGAAATCCCCCTGGCCATGATCCAGCCTTTCATGGCCGCGAGCGCGCTGAAGGCTTACCGGGAAAAGGCGGCGGAATTCGGCACTCCGAAGCGGGTGTACTGCGCCAGGCAAGCCTGCAGCCGTTTTCTCGGTGCTCAGTTCGAGGCTACATCCGCGTCTCGAGCCGCCCCCCTCATGAAGTGTCCGGCTGTCGGATGCAGCACCACGACTTGCTCGGGTTGCAAGAACGAGGTCAAACCATCGATTCTGCACTTGTGCGCGGGGAGCGATGCGGATACCGCGGTCCTCAAACTCGCGGAGACGTCTGGCTGGGCACGTTGCCCCGGGTGCAGGACGCTGATCGAGCTCAACCAAGGGTGCTACCACATGACGTGCCGGTGCAAGGCCCAGTTCTGCTACCTCTGCCAGGCGAGCTGGAAGACATGCGCTTGTCCCCAGTGGGATGAGGAACGTCTGTTTCGCGCAGCCGAGGCCAGAGCAGCCGATAACGATGTCGGTCTTGGAATCTTGGGTGCTCTGCAACAGTTGCGCGAACACCACGAATGCACGCACGAGCGGTGGCGTTACAGAGGAGGGGGTGGTAGGTGTGAAGAGTGTGACTACTACTTGCCTCGATATCTCTTCGTGAGTTGCACGCTTACTTTGTTGGCGACTGAGTGTTCTAAACCAGATCACTTCCAGCGTTGCGCTCGATGTCGTATCCTGGTTTGTCGGAGGTGCCGGTGGAATCGGCTTTGACGCGGAGGGATGCTCCACTACGATGCGTAGTGTGCCTTTCGTCTGTAATTGGTTGTATCGTGCTTCAAAGGATATCGCAAGCCGGGATCCAAATCCACCTTGTGCGAGTTATGCATGGCGTTGTATGGGAGGCGTGTTGCTTGAGAATGAAACGAGGGTCAGCCACATCGCTCGAGCATCAAACATGTCGCTGGGTGTAGCTCTCCGAGGAGCTTCATTGCAGAGCAAGCGAAAGCAATGCGTACATGGCGCAGCATACATCTCATATCGTCATATGCATGTAATGTGTAACAGTATGAAGATGGCAATGTGACGATAATTTTGACCTCGTAAAGTACCAACCCCGAGCGACCGTGATCAAACAGGTGCTGCTCAGAACGTCGACGGGCGGTGCGCGACGAAGGTCGAGCGGACCTTCGTGACGCGGTGGGGAAGAGGGAACTTCAGCTTGGGGATCAGAAGCTGCTTGATGTAGGGGCGACGGATGTCGTCACTCTTCTCAATCTCGACCACACGGAGGATCTGCACAGATTTGAGTCAGTGAATCGTGGTTGATAATGAAATTGAAGACGTACGTGGATGGACCGGAAGCGAGCGCGGTGGCGAGCGGCCATGTCCTGGTAGAGCGACTTCACGGCGTCCGCGCGGCTGAGCTCACGGAACTCCTTGTACATGTTGTGGGTACCAGAGCGGGAGTCGTAGCGGAGCCAGATACCGAAGTTCTTGATCTTCAGAGGCTTCCTCTCTTGAATCTATAGATGCACATCCCGAGGACGGCGGTTAGTCCCTACTCCGCCTGCCACTTGAACGGCTGCAAGGGATAATACACACAACGTTGACGCCAATGATCTCGCCACTGGCTTTCTTAACCTTCTTCAATTGCCTGCGCAGGATATCAATATTTGCAGGTCAGGGGAGCAAACGAAGGCATCCCTCGAGGCTCAGCAAAATGTGTGTTGGGACGCACCTCAGGAAGTACCAGAACCGCGACTTGGCGACAACCTCGTTCGGCGCAAAGATCCGCATGCGGTAGATCTTGGGGGTGGGCTCCGCCTCGGAGGGCAGGTGGCGGCCAACGACCTGGTATTCTTGGAAAGGCATCTAGAGACGAGCACCGAGAATGAGCGAGCCGTCCGTCATCCGTAGCGCGAGAGGTCCATCCAGCGTCGTAACCGGCCAGTTTTGCATAGTTTCGGCGTCGGCGTGATGCATAGAGGACCCCAGAGACATACGAGGGCGACGAGTACTCACTTTGAGAGAGAGACCGGCTTACCCTTGAGCGTTGGCGTTGGCGTTGTCGTTGGCGGCCTCGGTGCTCTCGATTCTCGCAGGCGCAGTGGCAATAGAGTTTGCTGACTTTGGCGGAGATTGAAATGAAACAGAGGCGCCCATAATCGCATCTAGCGCTCGCATACTTGTGCCTCCTCGATGACCGCGATGACTCTGTGCAACGAACTCTCTGACCCTTCCGCTAGTTCATGTTCGCCATCTGGACGCAATAAACGGCCGCTCAGCTACACCAAAAAAGCTTCGCATACGCACATTGTGTCACTGTATGCTGTATCACTTGGAGCGACGCAACCTCTATCCGTGATTGTGCTTGTCAACCGCTCAAGGAAGTGCTTTCTGCACGAGGGTCTCTGAATAATTGGAGTATGTCGGACCGTGGTGGGACGCTACGTGATCCAACTTCGATATCCGACCCCATGTATCGCTCTGACTTGAAATGCTCCGTAACCGTAATCCCTTTACTCTCATCTCTTTTTACCCTTCCGGCACGCTTTCGCGTACTCCTCCATACCGCCCTCAAGCAGCTCAAGCTTCTTCTTCCTCACCGCATACACCTGCTCAGCAACCTCGGAGACGAAGAATTGGTCGTGGGAGACAATCAGAACCGCGCCGGTGAACTCCTGAAGAGCCATGATCAGGGCTTCGGTTGTCAAGTAATCGAGGTGGTTCGTCGGCTCATCGAGGATAAGAAGATGCGGAGAGGCCCCGAAAGTGCTGAGAGCGAATGCAGCGCGGACCATTTGGCCTCCGCTGAGAGAGCGCAGAGGCTGTAGCGCGACCGACCCCTTGATGCCGTACTTGCCCAGGTGAGCGAAACAGTCCTGCTCGCGGTTATCTGGATCCTTGTCCATCAGGAGCGATAGCGCGGACGTCTCGACAGGGTACTGGTGCAGCTCGTCGACGTGGTGCTGCGTGAAGTAGCCGATCTTCGCGGAGAGGTGCCGAGCGATCTTGCCTTTCAACGGGGGAAGGTCTCCGACCAGAGCTTTGACGAGCGTCGTCTTCCCGCTTCCGTTCGCGCCGACGATCGCTATGCGTGCTGTCTGGCCGACGTTGAGCGTGACACCGCTCACAAGCGGAGGCTGCTTCTTGTCATAGCCCACCGACACGTCCTCTACCTCGATGATCGCACCCGCCTGGCGCAAGGGAATCGGGTCGGGGATACTCCATGTCGGGGCTTGCTCGACCACTTCCGTCTCCACGTCCCCGCGGGTGCTCAAGTGGTAACCGGCGCGGTCGCGGTTCAGCTTAAACCGGTGCCCCTTGTCGTTCACCTCCATCCCAATTCTCTCCAGCTTGCGCTGCCTCGACGCCGCCTGCGCCATCTTCTTGTCATCCCCGGTCTTGCGCGCTTGCGACATCGTCGCCTGCACTGTCTTCTCTGCCGCTGCCTTCTTCTTGTCGATTGCCTCCGCCATCCTCTCCATGTACTTGCGTTTCTCCTCGGTGTGCTCGAGGTACTCGTCGAAGTTGCCCGTATGGTAAGTCAGCGTCTGGCTCTTGAAGACGACGATCTCATCGGCGACGGCATTCAAGAACGCGCGGTCATGGGACACCGTGACGATGGTCGTATCTGCGAGCTGGCCAAGGTAGTCCTGGAGCCAAATAATAGCGGGCAGATCCAGGTGGTTCGTCGGCTCGTCAAGAAGCAGGATATCCGGCTCGATGTGCAGTGCGGACGCCAACGCAACACGGATGCGCCATCCTCCGGACAGCTCCCCGAGTGGACGGTCGTGCCAAGCCGCAGGAAAGCGCAGACCTTTCAGAATTGTCCTCGCCTTCGCCTCCGCCGCCTCCTCTCCGTACAGGTCCATCGCGGCGAAGAGCTCCGTCAGCAACTCCTGTGCCTCCGCGGAGGCACGCGTTATCTCTTCCTTCGACAAGGGCTCCGCGTTGGCCGACTTCGCATCCTCCACACGCTTTTCCTGCTCGATGAGCTTCTTCCGCGCGTCGGCGCCCCGAGCCCCACTGCGCTCTGTCGCGATCTTGTCCGCGGCCTCCAGCTCGTCCTTCAGCCGGTCCATCTTCACGTTGCTCATCACACGCGCCACCTCCGTCGGGTCGTCGCCTTCGAGCGCGCCCTGCACGAGCTTCAGTTCCCTGCGCGCGCGCGCGGCGGTGCGGTCCGCGTTCATGACGACGCGCACGACAGGGCGTGCCATGTCCGCGCCCTCGAGCTGCTCGACGAATAGTACGCGCACGTTCGACGGGAACCCAGCCAGGAGCTTGTGCCCGAGCACGCGGAGTAGCGTAGACTTCCCGACGCCGTTCTGGCCGACGAGCCCGTAGTGCACGCCGCGGAAGAGGCGCAGGTTCGCGCCTGTGAGGAGCGTGCGCTGGCCGATGGTTAGGTTTACGTCTTTGAGGTCGATGTCGTTGGAGAGTGTGGTGAGGGTCTCGGTGTGGAAGCGCGACACTTGGGACGTCGCGACTATGGGCGCGGTGCCGCCGCCTCTGCCTGTCGCGGTGGGATTGGCTGGCTGGCGTTTAGGGGCTCCTTTACGGGTGGAAGACATCGTAGAAGTGCTGTCATGGCGGGGATGTAATTAAGCACTTGTCTGATACGCTAGACACAGCTGTTCGTCACTCACACGGCGGGTTTGTGGTGAGTTAAGTAGTTGATCAAGGTTTGTTTCCAAGTTGCGATGGTCAGATCGTGAGGGCAGTGAGAGAGCAAGGAACGCTGCTGTCGAGTTGATTGAGTATCATCGAGCTCGGTCCCGGCCTACAGTGGAGTCAAGCATTGGCTAGCGGGACCGCCCGCATCGGCTTGACAGCTGCAACGTGGGTGTACAAACCTTCGGCAAGTACTGTACATACAAAGGACAATTTGACATAAGCTTGGCGTATGCTATGTATACAACACTACAGCACAATGATACTACAATGCACCTCCAGAGTGCCTACGCCGTTTCCAAACCTATATATCATGTGGAAATGTGATCTGCAAACCACTAAAGCGTGGATATCGTGAGCCACCGCTCTGCTAGAGTAGAATGCCACACGTGAAGGAAGTCTCACCTTTTTCAGGAAATCGTAGGACGATTTGGTCGTGCGCCTCTGAGTGGCGAAGTCAACGTATGTAACCCCGAAGCGGGTATCGTAGCCGTCCGCCCTGGCAAAAAGGTAGTCAGCAGGCCAAGTACTCACTTTGACACTCCACATCAATGTTCTTACCATTCAAAGTTGTCCAGGATGCCTGCAAAAGCATTGTGAAAACTAGCAGAAGAGGCGAAGGACGAGCGATGCTTACTCCAGGCAAAGTACCCCTTGACGGGCACGCCGTCCTCATTGACTGCGCGAAGTAGGGCATCCGTGTAGCCCTCGAAGTAGTCCACGCGGGCTGTGTCGTTGATCGCCTTATCGACCTCAAGCGTGTTCTCGCCCTTGACGGGGAAACCGTTCTCGGTTACGCTGCGATACTCAGTCAATTAGGCATGCGACAGCTCGAGGTGTTTGCAAATTATACGCACTAAATGGGCTTCTTATACGTCTATCACAGAGAGCAGCGTCACGTCGTCTTCTGTGCTCAGAGAGATATCTTTGTGCGAAGCGTACCTCCCACAGGTAATTCAGCAGCTACACCAATGTGTTAGGATATGTTTACATCTGCGAAATCACTAGACGTACCGAGCGGAAACCGGGAGGATCTACGCATTTGGGCGAGCTAAGCGATTCCAATTTTAACTGACTATGGGGGACAACTTACATGTCTGTAGCCAAGACACATGCGCTGAGCAAGGATGGTCGTGAGCTTGGCAACATGCTCATCCAAATGACTAGACGTACATTCCTTGCCCAACTGAGTCCCATCTGGCTTGGTGAAGGTATTCTTCACGTTCCCCTGGATCTCGTTGTCGCCCCCCTCCACTATTAACGGATTCAGAAGGACAATACTAGATGATGATGAACAACTCACTAGCGAGTTGAGTGGTGTACGTGTTTAAACCGAAGAAATCGGAGGATCCCTTAACCACAGAGATTTCCTCTTCCGTGAACTCGGGGAGGCGGTCGCCGATCATATCTTTCACGATTTTAGGGTAGTGGCCTTTGTAGATGGGGTCCTGTGGGCGGATTCGTATCACCTTGGATACCACAGACAGTCTCTATCTTACGGCGAAGCGGCCTTGAAAGGATGTTTGGTAAACGGTATCTCGATGTTCCTGGCATTAAACTCACCAAGCTTGAATGCGATTGAGCGCTGAGCAGCAGCTACGTCTGAATGCCGCTGTCAGTGCATACAATACCAAAAGATTGCACCAGAAGCGCATACTTTCGGGCGAGTCGTCATAGGGCATCTGCCAGCTGCAGTCAAGGGTGATCCCTATCTGGCCTCCTTGGCTGGCTTGAAATTCGTCGCGGTACGCCTTCACAGCATACGCGTGCGCAAGAAGCAGATTGTGCGCGACACTAACAGACATCACGGATATATCAGCGTCGGATGCGGGGCATATAGTAAGGGCGAGAGAAGCGTACATCCAATGTTCAGTGTCACCCTTATGCCCCGGAGCGAAGGCACCGGTCGCGTAACCCAAAACGGAGATGCACCATGGCTCATTGTGGGTGATCCTGGAGGTATTTGTGATAGGCATACCGGAGAACGGCAAGCAAGATTACTGAGCAGACGGACTGACCAATCCTTGACCGAGTCCCCGAAGTATCTGAAGCAAGTCTAGGATGAAGTTGGAGGGTATCCAGCATCTCAGTGATGAACCGCAGTATTGATACGTACCCTAGCATAGTTGACGTAGTCTTGTACGATCTCCTCCTTGTTCAACCATCCTCCGTAGCGGTCGTGGAGCGCCTGCGGGAGGTCCCAGTGGTACAGGGTCTAGTATAACGGCGCCAAACCCGTCAGCCTCTCACTGAAAGAGGTGCGACCTCCGAGCGAATCAGATGCTCACCACGACCGGCTTGATACCGTTCTTACGCAACGTCTCGATGAAGACGCCATAGTGCTCAATGGCGTCCGCGTTGATCAGGTCGCCACGCCCACCCTGAGGGATGATCCTGCTCCACGAGATCGAGAAGCGGTACGAGTTCGCTCCCGAGAGCTTGAGCAGGGCGATGTCCTCGCCCCAGCGCCGGTACGAGTCGGTCGCGACGTCACCATTGGAACCATCCTTGATCTTACCCGGGGTGTGGGAGAAGGTGTCCCAGATAGAGGGCGAGCGGCCCTGAACGTCAGGAGAGCCTTCGATTTGGTAGCTCGCTGGTGAGGTACCTGTGCATCACGGTCACTTTCTTCAAGGCGGACAGGAGGCGTACCTGTGGCATAGCCCCAGAGGAAGTCGCTTGGAAGCTTTGCTGTCATATTCGTTCTAGCTTGAGGCGGCAACGAGCACTGGCGTCGCACGTCTTCGTCTTGTTGTCCATGCCCCCTGTTCCTTTATATGCTCGACGTGGACGGGATAACTTCGGGTAAGGAAGGCGGTCTTGGGTCTTGCACATGACGCCCTGGTCCTAGGAATAATTGTATCGAGTAAGAAGATAGACAACCTAGCGAGATGCTTGGGAAAGAGAAGGTTGTTCGGAGGCCTTCGTGCCGCACTATACTCACGGTACGAGGTTCAAGGTACTCAGTAGTATGGGCGTGCGAGTGCCCGAATCATTGAGGATGGGCATGACCTCCCTTGAGAGTATCAAGCAAGGTGTGAGCTGGATAAGCTGGGTGAGCCTGATTCGAACAAATTAGGCCCAGCGGTACAGCCTTAAGCTGCGCAAGTAGGGCTGAAGGCGTCGCAGCCGGAAGTCATCCACAACCCCGCGCTGACCTACTGAGGAATTTTTCTGTATGTCGGCCTTGAAACGTAATTCGTGAAGAAGATACTGTGCGACAGATTCTCGAATCCACGACGCACATCGATCCGCTATTCCGGGAGACGGCTGAAGCGTTGATTCCCACCTCTTCCGCCTTCGCGGCTCTGCGAGTAATTTATTACATGTAGTAAAAGTGTATGTGTTCGTCTGAAAATACGAACGTGAGTTGAGACGGTAGGGCAGTGTCAGCGATAATCACCCACCTCGTCAACGATTACTGAACAATGCCCAGCGGATCCCCTCATACAGCTCGTTAAGCCCCGGTTTCCGCTTTGGAGGTCGTCTCCGTAAAATTGCAACGACTGCAGCAGCTGCGTGCGCCCGTCTACATCAGGATACCCGGCCCTCTCCATCTCAGGTGGCAGTATACTGACCCTCGCTGCGTGCGGAATTTACACCGACACCTCCCTCCGTCGGCTCTGCCTGGACTGGTCGAAGACTCTTCTCCTTCAGAGCTTTCTCAAACTGTTCGAAGGCGCTGAGGACCACGTCCGCTCGCTTAGCGGGCTGAGGAGAGTCTGGAATTCGCTGAATGTCCATAGGCCACTGGTATTCCGGCACGCCCATCTTGTCGAGATTGGCGTGTAGCTTGTCGAGGGCTTGAACGTAATCTTGCCGCGCTTCGTCGTAGAGGTCGTACACGCAAACAGCGCAGCCGGACATGCAGCACTCTATCAATGAAATGTGCCTTCAGTACTGCTCAGTCGCGCAATCAATGAACGCGGCGCACCGTCTTCCGCGGGAGGCTTTGGAGGCTGGGGGATCACAAACCCCTTGAATATCCTCTGCATCTTCTGCCCCGCGCTCGTACTGGCTTCCCGCGTGTGCTCCGCCGAAGTGAAAGGCACATCCTCCTGCGACGACTCCCGCTGCCCTTGCAGGTCCTGTATCTCGCGGCCGTACAACGTTCTGCCTCGCAATGAGCGCTCTAGACGCTCATGTCGCCTCGACAGATCTTGCCCGCCACGAAAGGGTCGCTTCAGCTGTGAGAGCTGCCGACTGTTGACAGT